>PITA01004093.1:0-45085 GCA_004023965.1 Spilogale gracilis | reverse complement strand
GTAACAATAAAAACAAACAAACAAACAAACAAACAAATAAATAAATAAAAGAGAAAGAGAATGTCAAGCAAACTCTTTCCGGAGCACAGTGCCCGATGTGGGGCTCGATCTCACGACCCAGAGATCATGACCTGAGCTGAAATCAAGAGTTGGACATTTAACCGACTGAGCCACCCAGGTGCTTCTCTAGATTAATTTCTTTATTTTTAAAAATACATGTCGCCAATGCAACCATACAACGTCAAGGGCTGCTGTGTGCTGATTGAACACAACCAGCTGGTGCTCTCAAGGAGGCCTCGTGGCTGTGTGATGATGAGAGAAAGCTCCGGAGTCAGAGCCACTGGATTTGAATCCTCTGTGTCAATTCCTCAATGAGAAATCATAGATAATCTGCTTCCTGTTACCCAAGTTCAATTTCCTTCTCCATAAAATGGGGATTAATCATGGCACTAAGCTTCATCAGATTATTAGAAGGATTAAATGAGCATACATAAAAGTACTTAGCACAATCCCTGCCATGTAGTAGGCACTCAGTAATTGCTAGCTGTCATTGTTCTTCGTGGGTTGTGAATGAAATTTTCTGAATGGATGTTCTTTTTCCTGTACTTAGGGAGCTCAGCAAAGATTAGAACAACTTCCATTTTTGAGACGTGACAGAATAGGAAACAGCCTACCTGGGTTAGCACAGAAGTTAAAATAACACAGAATTTTGAGTATTGTGTACATGATGCTGTTTCCCTGGGCCTAGGGTGGCAGAAAGGGTTGAGTGGTGGCCCCCAAAAAGATACGTCTGTGTCCAATCCCTGGAACCTGTGAATATGACCTTACTGGGAAAGAAAGGTCTTTGCAGATATATTTAAGATTTCCAAATGATCATCTTGGATTACTTGGGTGGGTCCTAAATCTGTTAAGAAGTATTCTCGTAAGAGAGAGGAAAGAAAGACAAACAGAAGTGCAGGAGACATGACTGCAGAGGCAGACATTGGTATCATAGAGTCAAGGAACACTCAGAGCCACCAGGAGCTAAAAAAGCAAAAATGGATTTTCCCATAGAGCCCCCAGAAAGAGTGTGGCCCTGCCAACACCTCGATTTTAGACTTCAGTTTGTAGTCATTTGTTATAGCAGCTCTAGGTAACTAATGCATGTGCTCTGAGAAATCACATTTATCACTTCCAAGTGATCTGAAGCTGACCTGGGACCCCACCTGAGGGTCAAAATGGAGAACCGGAACACGGTAGGGATCAATTCTCAGTCCGGGACTCTCTTGGATAGAGGGCCAGAGGTCTCCTTCATCCAGAACTCTCTTTCAGAAAGTGAGACGGATTTAGCTAAAGGGCCAAGAGTAAATTTGCAACTCAAGCGACACAAACATACTGCCTTTCTTTTGATGCCAGCCATTGACATAGGAATTAATCTTCCATACGAACACCACATAGGCAGACACAAGGACGGCTGCCTTAGAAATCTGGATATATTCTCTTACACAATTCCTACTGGAATCAAAATCAACTGATGAAATGAAGTCTGGCTACTCTGCTAGATTCAGTTTCCTGCAATAGGCATGTCAGCCCTGCTCTGGCCCACTGGCTGGCAGAGCCCCAGCCCCCAGGCCAGCTCCCCCACCCCCCGCCTAACCGCCTCACACAGGTGGACAAGCCCTCTTCTTACTATAAAGCTACTAAGCTGAGAAAGGAAATTTGCCACACCTGTAAGCCTATAGAGACAGTGGTCCTCTTCAATCTCAGTAAACCTTTCCTTAGAACCAGGAGGAAGTTTCGTAGGCCCTTCAGCTGTTCCACAATGTGAAAAAGCAAGAATGCTGATTTTCTAAAATTAATACCTGCTGAAAAGATTTTGGCTACTGGGTTTTCGGGATATGCACATTGATACTGATATCCGACTGATAAATGTTGGGAAACCCTGGAGGCTGTTAAAAATCCAATTTTTGCCCTCTCTCTGCTAAGGCATGGCTGCTGGACAAGGCAACAACCCTTGAAGGATTTGCACAATGAACCCCAAACAGGCAAAACCTTAGCCAGTACTTATACATGTGGGTATGAGCTCTCAGTTGAGGGGCTCGTCTGGAGTGGGCCAGAGTGAGGGGGTTTGCAAGTTTGCTTGGCTCCCTCATGTGTGCAAACAGGCACTATTAGAAGCCACGGAAGAACAACGTACCCCTAAACACACGGAATGAGGTCGGCCAGCCAGGGACCAAAGATGACAGACAGCAGACTAGCAATGTCAACATTCGTCTCTGGCTCATCCAGTGAAGGTCAAGAGCAACAGATGGCCGTAAATGTCTTGTTGGCTGGGAAGTCTGGACATGGCCAGAAAGCTGCCACTCCCGTGTCTGTTTGAACTCTATGGGAGAGTAGATCCGGAAGCGGCCAGCGATCACTCCCACGCCTCTCACCTCCTCATTACTCACGCACACTCTTAGCAGGATCCCCTTGGGGCACATTACCTTATGTCCCAGCTGGGCTGCTTCTCCCCGTGCCGCTGTGGCGATGGGATCGATGAGGTGCCCGATTTCCTGGACCACTGAAGTTAGCTGCTCCTGCAGGGCCTGATAAGGAGAGACAGGTGTCAAATTCAGCCTATGGCAATTCACCATGTAGCCAAAATGATTCAAAAATAAAAAGGTCCACGTGAAAGACAAGGGAGACCATGCAAAACGGGTATAGAAATATCCACTCTATCTACTGGGTAATATCTCTCTTGGGTGAGTCACGTAGCTACTATTCCACCTTGCCTTTCCCAGGGACCCTCAGCTCCTCTGGGCTAGAACTCCCATACTTTCAGTGAGTAATACAAGGCAGGCCCAAAGAATACTCTCCCTACTGGCTCCTTACTCACACCAACCCCGGTGTTATGGGATGCTGCTGGTGCCCTTACTTTGCGTTATTCAGTGTAACTACTGGAATAAGGGATATTTCCCTTCCAAGAATGGAAGACAACTTTGTCTGAACAGGAAGAGCTAATGTGGGGTGTTGTGGAACATCCAGGTGGCTGTGTCTTCAGAACTAAGAACCCCTTAAGGGAGAAGAGGGAGGGAGGGAGGGGGAGAAAAGGGAGACAGGATCACGAGATCAGCTCTCTGAAAACAGGCCATTTCCAAGACAGCCCACGGTGAAAACACCAGGTGAGTTAGCCACCGAGCTCAGTTCAGGCTCTAGGTGCACTGTATTTGGTGATGCAGATGCAAGTATCTGGCTACTCGCACCCCGAGGTATTTCTTCTCAGGTTTGAGAGAAGAACTGAACTAGTGTCGTGAGGAGATGAGGCCAAGGACAATGTTGGAGTACGAGGGAGACGCGGACACTCCAGATGTATGTTGATAGCTGGTAGTAGGACAGATGAGATCCTTTGTAGGACTATGCCTAGGAAATTCGCTTGATGGATTCAGGATTAACAGATCACAACACTGGACATTTTAGGTCCTCACATGTCAACATGGAATGGGGTGATTTCTGACAAAGGGACAATGCTCTGCTTGTCAGAAATCAGATTCCGGACCGTGCTGTGCTTTCCCTTTGAACAAGGCTGCATACGGGCTGGGGACGCCGGGCAGAGTTAATGAGAAGAACAATCTGACATGCCACATGGAAAACAAAGACCTGGGGATACAAAGGAAAAAGACAGAGATAGAAAGATGGAGGAAGATGGAGAGAAACATCCAAAGTTCCAAGGATCTTATTTATTAATTCACTATCATCTTTCTACTCATCATGTGATTATAGTCAAGAATGCAAGAATAGGGGTGCCTGGGGGGCTCAGTCAGTTGAGCGACTCCCTTCGGCTCAGGTCATGATCCCCAGGTCCTGGGATGGAGCCCTGCATCGGGTTCGCTGCTCAGCGGGAAGTCTGTTTCTCCCTCTGCCCCTCCTCCTGCTCATGCTCTCTCTCTCTCTCTCAAACAATAATAAATAAAATACAACCAAAAAAACCCCTAAAAAAATGCAAGAATATTTCAGCAATGTTATCTCATTACAGGTGGCTTACTAAAATAAATGTGGTATAAGTTGGGAGCACACATAGTTCAAAGAGAGGGATTTTCTTCCTAAGGAGGAAGAGAAGACAGAGGATATGCCTTGGGAGGTGTGGTGAAAGGGTCGGGGCTTGAGGGGGCGGTTCTGTGGTGCTGGTCATCTTTGTTCCTTGATCTGGGTGCTAACTAAAGGCTGTGCTCAGTTGGTGATAATTCATCAATTCATCAAGCTGTGCACTTAGGACAGGCACGCTGTTCTGTATGCAGGTCCCTCCTTTAGTCAAACGGTGGCAATAACTGGTAACAGTCAACATAGGATGAGAGTATTCTTCTTTCTTTTCTTGACAGTGGGGAAGGGTGGCCGAGCTGGAGGAAAATCGACAGCTCTATTAATAAAAATGAGCAAGACCAACACAGCGCCCACTGCTTAGAGACAGCGGGTGAAGTTCACCATTGATGAATTCAGGAGCAGTAAGGGACATGTCAGTAAAGAGACCATCCATATTTATTAAGCACGTCCTGAATGTCAGGCACTTTGGACGAAGGGAAGGACGTATGAATCAAAAGCCTTTGGACAGGCTAATAGAAAAATCGGCAAAAAAGGGCCATGGTTCTGAATTAAAAACAGAATGCAAATGGTTCCTGACACTGGATATTGGGTAACTTAGGACAGAACACTTTTATCTCCGAATGGACCACATGCGTAGAGTTTAATGCTAAATATGCCCCTTGGTTAAAAAATGTACTGATAGGGGCGCCTGGGCGGCTCAGTTGGTTGGGCGACTGCCTTCGGCTCAGGTCATGATCCCGGAGACCCGGGATCGAGTCCCACATCAGGCTCCCTGCTCGGCGGGAAGCCTGCTTAAAAAAAAAAAAAAAAAAAAAAAAAAAATGTACTGATAAAACCTGACAGGGATACAGTCAACATTCACACGCCTTGCCCTGCTCTACTCATGTGGGAAACTCAGTAACCACACTTTACACTCTCATCTGACGTTGATCATTTTTCCCCAACTTTGAGCCCTATTTGTCATTTCCACTCCAGCAGCCCATGTGTTCCTTCACCAAACCCTCATTCTCTCTACTCAGCATGTGCCTTACTCCCTCCAAAGACTTCCGAGGTGGGTTCCAGGAGAAGGTGCATCAATGACAAAATGCCAGAATCAAAAATGTGTTTGGTCCCATTCCGCACCCCCTGAAGCCTGGTGCTGAGATCGTCGAGCATGTCCAGAGACCTCTTACCTGACCGCAGAGCCCTGGCCTACCTCCACAGAGATGTCATCCCTTGTGGCCAAGCTCTGGCTGACAGCTGCCAGTGAGGCCTGCTCAATGTCCCGGATGCAGCGGTTGATGCCATCAATGGAGTAGTCACATTCCCTCTGTCCAGGCGCCTTGTCCCTGGAAGGAACAGGACAGGTCAAATAGCGTCCTCAGGGTTCAAGTCCCACCACTTGCCACAGCACTGGTGGGCTGGGAGCCCCTGTTTATTTTCTACCACGTTTTGATTGCTGTGCTTCAGGAGTGAATCTTGGACAATTGCTTGGAACTCCTCTCTGCAGAGCCCATGCATTTCTTCATTTAACACTTGTGTTATTAACTCTATTTATTTCTAGTGGGAAGGATATGATGGTGTTCCTCATTTCGGGCTGATGATAGCATCTGCTAAACAAACTATTTAGATGTCATTGGCTTAAGCACAGGACCCTTTTTCTTATTATTTTTTAAAAAGTCAGGGCTATTTCCAATGCAAACATACTCTACTCTCCACATTGCACACTATTCACAAAGCCTATGGTAGGAGTTAAGATATTTAGTGGATTTTTCTTTGCAAGACACTAGGTAAGAGAACAGTGAACAGTAGAGTCTCAAAAGCAATCAAAAAGCAACGTAGAGCTAAGGAAAAGGATGCATTCCATGCTGTGGGGTATTAACATTCGTCAACTTCAGAGATGTTATACCAACACCCAGGATTTTTTAGGTTCACACTATCGCCAAGGAGTTCAGAGATGCCCCCCCCCCGTTACTGTGGGACCTAGAATATTCTTTCTGCCTTATTAGCAAAATAAGTAACCTCAAATCCTGCTAAATAAACAGTGGTGTTCCCCGCCTATGTTCCTAGGTATAGACAATGTAGTACAATGGTTAGGACTGGCACTAGAACCTTCAGGTTGGGGGATGACCATGAGAACACTCCCCATGTCCTCTATGCCTGAATTCTCCCATCAGTAAAATGGTGACCATGGCACTGTTTACGTCACAAGGTTGTTGTGATGAAGAGATAAGGTAACATAGGTGAACTGTTTGGAAAAGTTTCTGACACAGAGTGATCATTTAAGTTAGCTGCTGTTGTACAAAAGAGCCAAAGAGATGATGAAAATGATCAGCTACATCGCTGTTAAATCAAAGTCCCCCTGGGCTTATCCTCCCTCTGCCCTGTTCCGATGTAGGCACCAAGCAATTTCTGGAGGAGAAACTTACCTGATAGAAGTGATGAGACTCTTGATGGAGTCAGACACAGTATGGGAGTGTCCAGCTAGCACAGACCAGGTGGGCGGGTCTTTGGGGTTGATGGCCAGGGAGCGTGCAGTGCGAATGAGGTATGATGAACTCTCCAGCATGGTCTTGGCTGAGACCAGGATTGGTTCCTGTGCCTGGGAGCCCTGGGAGCAGACAGCAGAAGGGGCATGGGCAGGGTGCACAAATTAAGTGAATGAGCTGGGCTCTGGAAAGTCCTGTTCTTTACCAAATCAGTGCCTGTGCTCTTTGGAAAGAGATACAGAGGTGAAGTAACCACGGAGGTCAGTTCACACAGACCCTGGATCCATGTTCACTCTTAAGTATCATTTGCAAATACGGCACATACCGATAAAGAATGCACCTCAAACTTGGGCAAAGAGCTTCATCTCAACACATAAAGTTAAGGCATTACCACGTAAGAGACATGCCTACCTTGAGTTTCATGAACTCTGTGCACATATCAGCAATGGCACCAATGCCCTACAAGACAGAGCTTTCAGAGTTCTTCCCTGTTCGTGCTCATTCAGTGCCGCACAGACTAGCTAAAGACCCCAATATCACCTTTGCGGCGAAGACCCCTACCTCGGAGCTGATCTGGGCAGGAATGCTGACAAACTCAGGGTTGGATGCGAATGCTGTCAGGTTCTCCACAGCTTCGATCAAGGGTGCTGTGGCAATGCGACACTTATTGCGGTTGTCTTCGGAGAAATCCCCATCCAGGGCCTGGTGGGAGAAAAACACGGAGACACGATCCCATGGAGATGCATAAGCCACTCCCGGCCACCGGCACCATCTCCTAGTGGAAGGACGTGGTTTAATGGGAATACTGAAAAGGTTCAGTGAATTCATAAAAAAAATAAGAACTAATGGGAGAGATCAAGCTGTCTAGCAGAGCGACTCAGTTAGCAATCAGGAGAAATAAAGTTTGATATGTGGCTCCCAGGGCAGCTGACCTCAAAGTCCACTGACTTCCCACGTATATGACCTTGCAGCTAAAGCATCTTCTTCCCCATTTTTTGCACTATAACCTTTGGCCTCTTCCCCTCCATTTTCACTTTAAGTCTATTCCCTCCCAAATTATAAAAATATTTTATATTGCATAGCACTTTTAACTTTTTTTAACTTTTATTCGATATCCCTGAATGAATCACAGAAGTGGGTCTTCCATATCTGCCATTCTGAAATGAGCAAAGTGGAATCCAATGGGAAGGAATGGACTAGAACTACCCCCAACAATATGAACTAATCTCATAGTATTTATAAAGGCCAGATATAAAAATATACCTACTGTAGGGCTCCATTTATACCAAGTACAAAAAGAGGTGAAACTAATTTAAAGAGTTAGCAGTCAGGTCACCCTTCAGAGCAGGTAAAACTAAGGGGCCAAAGGGGCCTTCTGGGGACTGGTCATGTTCTATTTCTTGATCTGGCTATAGTTACCTAGGTGTACTCAACTTAAGTACACTGAGCTCTAGACATATGATGCGTGTTTTTGTCTATCTATCTTATGCTTCAATACTTTTTAAAAAAATAGTAGCAAGGTAACAGTGGCATTGAGTGATCAGATTACTGATTAACGACCTAGATGAGGAGAATCCAGGAATGCAGCCTGTGACTCATGAAAGGCTGCCTAGCAGAGGGTTAACACTTGGACTTGAGGTTCCTCAACCCCAGGCCCCACCTATTGAAGAATGAGACTGTTAGAACCTACAGCCTATGACCCGGATACAGCAACCCTTCCTCCCCTATTTTCAGAAGAATATAAATTTCTTCACTAAATGACCAATTAAATTTTTAATTCAACTGTTATGAGCAATATGTAAAAGCCAATTTAGACAATCAGTGAACAAAAAACCAGAGGCCCTAGCATTCCAAAACAAACAAGATCTGAGATGAAAGCGTTTCTATTTTTCAGGAAGGCAAGAGTAGGCAGGCACGTATGCTTTAACAGCTATTTCTGAATAACAACTACATTCCAATCAAGCTTTGGCAGCTTGGGACAATAATTACACATCCCCCCCCCCCCCGCTAGTATTTTCAGAGGAATTCCCATAAGCCTGGCTCATTTACCATCTTCACCATGCATGGCTTGCCTCTGCTCATCTATAGGCACTGACCTTTCTTCTAACCTCACCGATTCTGCCATTCTTTCAACCCAGTGGCAACCCTACGTGCTATTTCTTGCTCACACATATGGCCTCCATTCTAACTGCCACTCAGGTGCTCAGTAAATGAGGAGTTAGCACCTGTGACCCACACTGGTCTTGTTCCTCTAATCTTGTTGCATCATCAGTATCATTGACTCCTTGAGGTCAGGCCCCAGCAGGCTTCAGAGCAATGTGGGAATACACTGGGAGGCAGGGTGGGTGCTGCCCAGCAGGAGCCCGACAGGGGTGGCCCCAGCACAGGCAAACCAGTACAGCAGGAAGATGGCAAGAAAGGACCTCAGGGTCGAAGGAACTCAAATCCAAGCTGCACCAGTGGCCAGTCACACCCCTCTAGCTGGGCTGATGTGGTTTCTAGCTCAATGGAAGATGACAAGCCTCCCCTTTGTGCTGTTCATTCCTCCTGTTCTTACCTCCCCAGACTCTTCCCATCCCCCTTCCTACTTTCTAGGACCCTCTCAGCCTCTTAGGAAGGCAGGCATCTGGTCGAGCCACCAACCTTTACTTGAACATACTCAAAATGAAAAGATGATTAGCTGAGGTAAATCCCAAGGAATGGTTTTCTAACTGTGAGGTTTCATGAACTGTGCCAGTAGTTGGAAGAAAGGATATATATTTTTTGAGTCTGGACACTAAAATCACATATCCTGCAGCCACGGCTATCCATGGGACGTGAGCTTGAATAACATGGAACAGAATACCATGTTACAGCATCACTTTTTCTCATTTTCATTTAAGGAAAAGCTATTTCCACTAGAGATAGCATTTAACATCAGAAAGAATAGTTTACACAGATATTATGTCATTTCTGAATGCTGCTTCTGCTCTGGGGATGACCGAGCCCCCTTGAATCTGCCAATCTGCCCACTGGTGAAATTTTAGGTAGACACAGCAGTTTTCATGTAGACATTCCATGTCACAGAATGTCTAGTACCGCAGCTGCAACAATGGAGGGGAAAATTCACTAAGCCAAATGTCTGTGGCCCATTAGGACAAGGATCCTCTGGACCCCTGGGCCAGCTCCTTTGAATATTCTCTTAGCAAAATCTCACAGGAGTCTGGAGAAACCATTTCTGCATGGGTACCAGAATCAGATCAATGGGCTTTGGAGGGTTGGAAGGGACCTTAAGACCTTAAAGATTTTGGACTTTAGTTCTAAATCCCCAACATTATAGATGATAAAACCAACACTTAGAAGGTGGCATGCTATCCAAGCTCACACCTCAAACCATAAGCCAAGAGCCCTGGCTTCCTTCTCTCCTGACCTGAGACGAAGGGAATGAGAATTAGAGAAAGAGAAGCCAAGAAGTTTTCCCCTTTCTTTTTCTTCTGAAAAAACCTCCTTTACCAATCCAAACCTAAGTATGACCAAGAAGGCATACTTACAGTCAAGTCAAAATCGATTAATGAGCTCTTGATCTGGTATCTTTGGTACACCTGGGCATGTTCCATCTCCAAATCAGAGCATCACCTCTGCTGTGAGAGGCAAGGCCATCCTTCAACTTCTCAGAGAAATAAAAGCTGTCGTACAACTTCTGCTTGGCACCCAGACCTAAGTGAGTGCACATGGGAAATAGCATTCCATTCCACCCATGTGATTCGGGACTAGGTAATGAGCTGACTGAAGAAAGAAAAGCAGGCAACCCTATGGGGGGGTGACTGGCGGAAAGACGGCAACTGTGGGTAGGGGTCTGTGTGCTTCCAATGCAGCTGGCATTTAGAACATTCCACCAGGGAGAAAGGTGCAGATATTTATTCTTGCTGAGCCAAGCTTTGGGGTTTTAAGGAACACCATCAGTAGAGGTTTAAGGTTTTTAGAGGCACACATTCTAATGGTGCTGATAACCTGCTGCAAAGGTCTGTTCCCTGATCCTCCATGTTCCTCTGGCTGGGGTCCCTCCTGTTTTTGTGTCTATAAAGGTGTGGCAACTGCGATCTGGGCTTGGGCACATCCTCATGGTTAGAAGAAAAAAAAAAAGCACTAAGAAGCCAAGACTTAGAGCAAAATTCAACTATGAGAGCAGACATCTTAAGCATTGAGGGAATTAAATAGTATTCATTCTGTTCTATAACACAATTCTTAACCATTCCTTAAAAGAGGAAATCTATTTAGTTCAAAGGATGGTGAGCTACAGGGAAAGGATCAGTAGATCAGTACCATTTTTCTATTAGTAAATTAAAAACAAGTCTCATTGTTGCCAGCGAACCCTCCCACCCAGGGCAAATTGAAAAACCAAGCCCATTTCAGCCAGTCGAGGGGCAATAGGTTCATTTCTGTTCCTCGGGCATTGCTGCTGGTTCCCGGGGAGCTCATGGAGGCAGAGGCCTTCATCTTCCTGACCTAACAATCACGCTGCACCCCTCCTCTGATGTTCCAGCCCAGGCCCATCTTTCAGGCCATCACAAGAGCTCATTTGCCACTGAGAATTGCAAAGAGGATTTGACACCATGAGGAGAATCTGAAAAGAGGAGGAAATCTTAGCAGAGATGCTTTATACAGAGACAGGTCAGGAGCAGGCACAAAAGAAAGGTTCCCAGGAATTTCTATAGAACAGTTTCTTCCTTTTCTTCCTCCCTTGGTCCATCTAAATATAGTCTGTTTCCTAACGATCGGAAAATGGCCAAGTCTGACTGAAGTCAGCTAATGATATAGCACCCACCAAGGATACACTCCCTTCCGCTGCTGCTGTCTTTCATTCCTGCCTCCCCCGACGCGCACACAGGTAGTGTACACAGACTCAGGTGTTTCTTCTAGGTTAGTCTGGATTTGAACACCAGGCTGGGTGAGAGGAGGAATGAGACTGCAAAGAGCAGGAGCTCTGGGATCTGGGTTTGAATTCCCATCTGCCACCTACCTGCTGGTGGGGTTGCCTTGGGAAGGCTACTTAAGCTGCCAGCGGCTAGTGTCCTGAGTACACAACGGGGGTGACAAGCACAGGGTGGTTGTGTGAACTGGGGGAGCAACACGCACCAAACACTTGCAACAGGCTTTGTACAGACCGAACAGTTAAAGACGTGAGCTTTATTCATTTCGAATACTATGCACCCTGACGGTAATTAAGGTGAGCTGCCACCAGGATCCCAGAGGCAGCTGCTGGCCGCCCGTAATTCATTTCCAACCTGTCTTATTATTGTCTTCAAATAGGCAGGCTTTACTTATTTAAGGCTTTGTTGAAGCGGTAAGAAACTGCTGACACAGCTAACGGGCCTGCGCTCTTCCCTACCACCTTCCAACTACTGTTGGGCTGTGAGTTCTCTCCTTTGCTTCTGCCTGGTGCAGCCCGAGGACTGACTTTTCCACAAGATTAAAGTGGCTCTGAGGAAAGTGTGAGGCAAATGACGTGTGTAGTATCCTATCCTCTGGAGAGGGTGGAGAAGTTCCCTTACGCTGGGCTGGCCCGGCAACAAAGCAGGTTGCCCTGCCTCAGTGAATGTGACCATCCTTCAATAAGCATGACCCCTCCATTGCCTTTGCCTTCCCTCTTGGTGTCCACAGAGCTATAGCCTGCCTTCCATGATGGAATCCTTTGGAGGCCTGAAAGGGGGTTCTGGGTTCCTTGCCTGGGGCTGTTTCCCTGCAAGTTCGGCTGCCCAGCTGCTGCTCGGTCCCCACTTGAGGCAGACTGGATTTGTGGCTTTATCACACCCCCATAAGTACCCCAGGCCCACCACTGCAGCTGCTTCCTCAGAAGGGTACCCCGCCCCGCCCCTCCCTGAACCAGCCCATGGCCTAGAACACAAAGATGAACGTGGAGGGCTCTATCTGAATAATCAGATGGATACTCCATTTAAATACTCCAACAGCTATAAACAGAAAGGAAATCACAGGATAGATGAAATGGATTTTTTAAGGTGATTTCCCCACAACTTCCATGCCCTTCTCCCCTCCACCTTCTCTCTAGGTCCAGCTCTATCTAGCAACAATGGCAGACCCCCTACCAGCAATTCCCTAGCGCAAATGAGCCCCAAACCACCCCATGGCAGCAGACTGTTTGAGGAAACACAGGGTGCTGCCACCCTAACACCATGCCGAGAGACGCCTTGCAGTCAGCCTCTTCCACGTCTCTGCCCCTAAGCTTCTCATGCACAGAATTTGGTGACCGCCTTCCAGCCTCCTTCCTCAGCTAAGATGGTTAGTGGAGATCAAGGCTGTTGGTTTTTCCTGATAATTATCTGCAATAGAAAAGGACTCCTCCTCACTGACTTCAATCAGGAGTTAGGCTTCAGAAGACACAAGTCTTAGAAGAGCAGAGCTTAAAATCTGCACCCTTCTTTGTCCACTGCAATAGGTGATGCAGGCATCACTAAGAACTCGGTTCCATAACCTACCTTGATGGTCTTCACTAGGTTGGCAGTGCTGTTGGCGACTTCCTTGGCTGACTGGACAAAGTGCCTCTTGGCCACTGGGTTGGCTGTCTTGGACGAGGCAATGCGGCAGGCGTTGCACAGGGCCGAGGTGTGCTTGGCGACGATCGTGGCCGCCGACAGAACCTACAAGGCATGGAGCTGGGTTGGGGCACATATGCTCAGTGCAGCAGGGTCCAGGTCAGAGAAGTGCACCCTGGTCCTGGGTGCCTCTTCAGCTCCCCTATCTAGGGCTGCGTAATTATGCCATGTATCTAGCTCTGCCACCCCAAAGCCACGCCAGGAAAGCAGGGGGCAGGAATGGCTGAGCAAGAGAGAATAAACAGAAGGAAAGGAGGTGCTGCTGGAGCAGTGGGACAAGGCTGGGCTCCAGAGAGCCTGAAGGAGAGGCAGTCGGCTCTACTTCAGGCCCTCGTCCAGGAGGCATTTCATCCAGGGTGTAGGCCAGCACTGCCTGACCAAAGGACGGTGTGAATGACATATGGAATCGATTTGCAAGTAGCCACATTAAAGTAAGTAGAGAAATAAGAGATATTAATTTCAATAACTTATGGAGCCCATCACAATTCGGACTGGCTACGTTTTAAGTACTGGATGGCCACATGCAGCTCGTGGAGTCCATGTCTATATGAGGAAAAGAACATCAAGGTGCAACAGCTCCTTTCTCATCCTCAGGGGGACTGTGGGCACCTGAGTCAGGGGTCTGGGTCAGGCATCTCCTGGCCCCACCCCCACCCCCTGTCCTGAATCCCTCTGATCCACTTTGCTGAGGCTGATAACACTCCCCTGCCTTTAACTGGACAGGTAGGAACATCAGGTGCCCTGACATCTTTCACACTAGTTCTTAGGCTGCCTCTTCCTCTTGCTGGGAGAATTCCAGGCTCGGGATTTACGGTGGACGCGGCATGCACAGGCTGCCTCTGGTAGCCCTAGGGCTGGTTCCCGTTCTTTTTAGGACACACTGCTTGAGTAAGTCACTGGGACATCATGCCACTCAGCTATGGAGTGTCGCACATACTGTCTCGTCCTGACATGCCTCTGTGGGTTCTTTCAGGTCTTCGGATTCTGCCCAGACTCTGAGGCCTGGCTCGGTGCCTCCACCTCTGGGCAGTGAGCCTTGACAGCCCCGTGCAGAGCGCACCACGTGATCCTCTGTGCGTCTCGGGCACTGTCGTCATAGCCCAAGCACTCCATCTTCCAAGCTTTATCCAACAGAGGGAGAGCCAGGGCGTAGAAGGGATCCAGTCTAACTTGTGTTGACCCTTAGTGCTGAGCATAGAACAAGCCCTCTGACTTGAATGAAATTAGGAGACTCCGGATGACTCTCCGGCAAGGACTTCAACCTACTGCCCACCTCGTTTCAAAGCAGGGACATGTTGCCATGCTAACCACATTTTGCAATATCGCCTCCCCACCAAGTTGTTATTCACGGGGCTGCATTTAGCTGGCTTTGCAAGATCGGAAAGAACGGTCTTCCCTAATTCCTCACAGTCTCCCACAACCCCCTACAGGAGTTTAAATACTCAAAGACCTCATACCCTCGTCCCGTGGTTACCTGTGACGGGCTGCTGCCGGGGTCCACCAGGTTCTGGCATGCCATCTGAATAGCCTGGTTAGCCCTAGCAAACTGGATGGGGTCCACGAGGCCCTGGTGGCCCGCCTGGCTATTTGGATCAGAGATGCCCACCAGGTAGGCAGCCTGGAAAGGGAGGAGGAAAGTGCAGTTCAGACTCTCTGTGCTCCCAGATGAGCCTGTCGGGGGTGACGGCCCAGCAGGGTGCAGGCCGCATTCTCAGGGGCCCCCTGGTGCAGGTTGGTCAGGGTCATCTCACCAGTAAGGATTTAAAGACAGGGGGGATGATGGCGGCAGAGTCTCCTGCAGGCTCTGGGAACAAAGTCTCCCTGTTCTGCAGAAAGCCTCAAAAAGCTTTCCTGCGGGGCCCAAACAAGGATGAATGCAGCCCTGTGTGCTCTGGCAGCCATCTTAGGGCCATGAGGGTACCCAGTCTCAGTGTGAGGCTGACTCTTTGGCTGGCAGATGGGAGAGGCAGAAAAAAGGGAATGGTGACCAAGGGCATGGAGCCGGTGGGTTGGTCAACCCTAGAGCCTGCCGTGCATGGAAGGTTCTCATCTCATAGCCAACCACATCCTTATTGTTCAGGCCAGTATATCCAGGAGTAAGGAGGAGTACCATGCCTCAGGGGGGAAAAAAAAGCACTATCTTGTCTCTAAGAGAACAAGAGGCTCTAAGAAAAGGTCTTCTCTTTAAACCCTTTGGATAGTCTAATCAGAGGGAGAAAATGAAACTGTGAATGGGAATTTTAATCTTAAGTCATTTCCCATGAGATTTGAGGGGCACAATAAAGCTAGTATCAGGGATGTTTCCCTTCGGCTCAGTAAAATTTCCCAGCCTCAAGGTAACTGTCAAATGATAAATCCTTCAAGGTAAATGCTGATAGTTTTTGAATGATCAGTTTACATGAGCCCAATAATCATTACAGATTCACAGGACAGCCAAACCAAAGCAAGGAACATGCCCGACCATGTCTCTGCAGGATGGTATTTAATTTTTTCTCCCTCTGATCCTAAAAAAGAGCATGACTAAGATTTTTGCAATTTTAAAGCCTCAGAAAGGATGTGAATTATGTTATACTTATTTATGACCCCCTCAAAACAACTCCTCTCTAAAAGTGGTCTTAAACAAAACAAAAACAAAACAAAAACCCAAATTTGCCTCTGAACACTTGTGCTGGGCCTGCAGCGCTCAGAATCTCACCGTCCTCACCAGGATGCTCTGCTCCTGGGGGGCTAACTGGCTGGTGTTGTGTTGAAATGCCCCAGCCAACACAGGAAACACCACCTTTACCATGGTTTCCATGAGGGTAGTTGGGGAAGGAGCTTCCACTGGAGCTCCCCCATGCCTCCTGCAGGGATGTGGTACTGCTGGGATCCTCACTTGAGCATAGGATGGAGGCAGAGGACACAGGCTTTAAGGCTGGAAGGCCTGCATCAGGGGGGCTGGGGGCCAGTCCCTTACCTGGGCTGCAGCTTCTGTCAGCCCACAGAGGGCCTTGGATGCAATCCCCACACACTCTCCAAAAGCAGGGAGGTCCCCGGTCTTGGCGTTCTGTGAAATCCCTGCCATCGACTCACCCAGAACCTGCAAAACCACCAACCAGTGACACTCACGAACCAGCATTTCTTCCAAATACGGGGAAAAGGGTGCTACACCTCCAAGTTCAACATTCAAGGCCACTTAACTTACATATTTGCCATTATTTTTCTTTATTAGCATTAAAAGAGAATTATATCATTTCTATTCCATAGAGAGAAATGAATAATGAAACTATGAAACTTTCACCTAAAAGTTATCTATATCTCAAGGTGCCTGGGTGGCTCAGTTGGTTAAGTGTCTGACTCTTGATTTTGGCTCAGGTCATGATCTCAGGGTGGTGAGATCGAGCCCTTCATCAGGTGCCCCCTACTCAGAGTGGAGTCAGCTTGGGATTTTCTTCCTCTCTGCCCTGCCCACTTTCACCCCTGCCCCTGCACCCCCACCTTGCTCTCTCTTCAACACGATCAGAAAAACTTCTCTGGTAACAAACTATAGAAATAATCCCTAAAAGTATAGCCTTGCTCTCTCTTCAAAAAAGAAAAAAGTTATTTTGCTTTTAAGGAGGTGCAGTTAATATATACAGACCAATAAAGTAAAATCTACACAGGAAATCCCATAGGTGAATGGTCTCAAGTGAGACCTGTGAATTCCTAGAATATAAAAATCAGACACGTACACTGAACTGTAGATAGTCACACCTTAGAAGACAGAAAACACAGCCTGGCTTGCATTATTCATTTACTTATTGACAGTAACATGTAAGTATGTCTTTTTTTTTTTTTAAAGATTTTATTTATTTATTTGACAGAGTGAAACACAGCTAGAGAGGGAACACAAGCAGGGGGAGTGAGAGAGGGAGAAGCAGGCCTCCCGCTGAGCAGGGAGCCCAATGTGGGGCTCGATCCCGGGTCTCCAGGATCATGACCTGAGCCGAAAGCAGTCGCCCAACCAACTGAGCCACCTAGGCGCCCCAGGTATGTCTTTGTTAAAAAAAGTTTGTGTATATATATAGATGGGTGATCTGAAGACTATTTCCTAAATTTTGTAAGCATCTCCCCTTATTTTGAAAATCACCAATGTCTTTTTCCCTCCAGATACCTTTAATATAACAGCTAAAAGGGACTTTAATAGAATCCAACCCAAAAAGGTCGAGCACCCCACATAAGGTCACACAGAAGGTCATGTGAGCAGAGGCAGGCTACCTGCCCCATAGCTGGTGTTCTGTCTTCTATGCGCCTCATCATGCCCCAAGAAGGCAGTCCTAGTCCTACTTCCCAGGGTCACCGAGGATGGAATGGAAAATGTTGAACACAACCCTTTAGAAAGACTATGGCATTGCCAGTACAGAATTCTTCATTAATAAGCCATCTTGGATGCAGGAAAAAATTCCCTAAAATTGCTTAGAAATACAACACAGTCCAGAGTACGTGAAGACTTGCAAAGCAGAGAAGTTAGAAGATATGTGCAGGCACAGTATTGTCCTTTTTATCACTATGCCTTCCTCTTCAAGAATGAAGAGTTTCTGTGGATTTAAGTGTCTAAGACATACGCACCCTTCCCTTAGGCAATCCAGAATTCCATAAAGGTGTTGGACAGAGCAAATTCTAGTTTTAGCCCAACGCAAGGCACACCCCTCCCAACATCACCAACACAGCTGTGTCTCCAAGGCTAACATGAGAGGAACACAGACAAACATCACTTGTGCTCCAAGGACAGACTTGGTACGGGCGAGAGCTCCATAGCCACTCACCTCCCTTGTATTTCATTCTAACCCAGTTTTGAAGCACTTTCAGCAACCTTGGTATTGCCTATAGGTTAGTGCTTCTCCGCTTTCCCAAAGATAATTACTGTTCCACTGTCTTTTTAGCCTCCCCACCCCCAACTGCTACCTACATCAAAGTAAATAAAAACAAATAAGATTTTGTTGAGTTAGGTTAAGATGTGGCAGGGGATGGAGACAGAAACAATTGTAATATTTCATTTTCTTACTCCTCCAACCTTCCAAAAGAACGCCCTGTTTTTCAATGCCCTTAATGATGATGCTATTAATAGATGGCCAGAAGAACACACAAGGGGGTCTCATAAAAGCCAAGGTCACTGACGGGCTTTCCCTTGCAATTCAGTCCTAAGTAAGAGAAATCCACGATTTAATTCACAGTCAGACCCATCTGCGATATGGTATAGGCAGTGTTCCTTCTGGACTCCAGCTGCAGGAACCTAGGGACCTGTCAGTAATGTACAATCTCGGCCCCATCTCTGATCTACTGACTCAGAAACTCAGGGGTAAGGTCCAGCCATCTGCGTCTGACAAGACCCCTAAGTGATTCTGATGCACAGTCAAGTTTGAAGAGAACGTGTGCAAAGGGCTCCGCCGTGAAGCTTTGTAATATATGCAGCCACACAGAGAGGCCCCAGGCAGGTAGACACAGAGCACGTCTAGGTTGTTCCCCACAGTGAGGAGGAACATTACCAGACAGTCTTACCTTGGAGTTTTCCATCACACTCTCGATGCAGTCAAAGTAAGAGAGGTCACTCACAGGTTCATTAGGATTGCCCAACATCCCCTTGACTGTCTTCAGAAGGAAAACACAATTTAAAAAGCAAGAAAGTGTTACAGGGCTGGAGAAATTTCAACGTGAACTACCAACTATCAATTTTCCCTCTGCATATAGGATTCTGGGCATGATCACTCATTCTTGAGAGGAATTTAGATGGTTTTATGTTTGACTTCAGATGTCCTGCTAGCAACACAACGATGGCACTAGCGAGCAGGAGGTCTCAGGTTGGCTTTGGTGGACAGGAGAGTCTCCTGTTTACAGGTTTGAAGGAGAAACATGGTATCCACAAAAGGGAGAGCTTTTTTTTTTTTTCTTTTAAGAAAAATCAAAAAGCTAATTCAAGGCAATGATCCATTAGCACAATTTCTCAGTAACTCAAAGGAGCTGACACTTTATGGACACATGACCTCATTTCTACTTGATGAGGAGAACCTTCAGTTTTCAGTTCTGCACCCTTCTAATGCGTAGGCATGAAAGAAGGTCACTCCCCCAAACTGCCCGCCTGGATGGTTCATTTGTTTGTAATTCAAAAAGTATAGAAAATATTCACTCCTATGTAGGAATCTCAAGGAGTAGGGTGTGGGACTTGCTCCTGTGTCTGAAGATCACGGCTAGCTTGCCTGTGATAATAATCTCTGACAATCACATAGGAGGGAATTTTCCAGGGGACGCAAGTCTGGGCTAGAGCCATCCAGCCTCCTCCCCAGTGGTTGAGGGTGTCCATTCGGACCCAGCAGGCTTTGGGGGCACAGCCAACGAAACAGACACAGCCATCTGAATTACGAAAGACTGGGGGAGGCCATGGTGGAAGGTGCTGAGTTACTAAGACCCCAGGAAAGAGGGCAGCGTCAAGGAGTTCATTTCATTGAGGAATGCCCTCCCACCCTTCACGCAAACAAAATCGTTTTAGGAAGAACAGTCCCAAAAGAGTCGCAATTTTGGCAACCAAGCATTCTGTTAAAGGACAGTGTTTGTATCTGAGCCCATCTGACTTTGACCCAAAGCCCCTGTATTGTGTTTGTGAATGTGAACAGAGAGGGATAGGATAGTCATTAACCCAACATAGGAAACAGGCTCCACTGTTTTCAGAATGCCTAGTCCTCAGGTAACAAGCCTCTTCTCACCTCCAGCTGTGCTTGCTGGCCAACTGCCACCAGCGACAGGGCCTCAATCAAACCCCTCAGAAGCTGCAGTCAGACCCCTCTGGCATGGAGGGTATTCCTGTGCTAATCATCCAGAAGGCTAAAGCTACACTGGGTACAACCAACCCACACCCACTGAGAGATCTAGCCGGCCATTTCAACGTAACCTGCACTGGTTAGACTGCTTGATGTAAAAGTGGGCACACTGATTTTCTGTTGACCCGTGTACATCCTATAGGCACAGATGAATTTTCCATTATAAATAAACCCTAAGTATGAATATAAATTCTGAGCACCTACACTGTGTTCTGGGCCACTAGGGGTCTCACGATCGCCCTGATTGTCTAGTAAGTGTTAATTCCTGGCATTTAAACTCATGTGCCTCCTACAGTGACTCAAATAAGATGTACGGGAAAATCATTCTTACTCAAAAAGAACATCTACCCTGGCTTCGCCCAACTGTGCCAACATAATGCCTCCAAAACTTTTTAGACAGAAATTGCTCTTCAGTCTATGCCTGGGCCTCTTCCTACTTGAAATCGAGTCCTTCAAACAAAATAACTTCATCCTAGTGGAAAAAAGGGGAAGTAGAGACGATAATCCCACCAAATCTAATTTTCTTCAATTCCTTCCCACTTGGGATTGAAACTTTAGCCTCAGTGGTCTTTCAGGAAGGGCATAAGGCGAGAAAATAGGAGAAAAAACCGACCCTTTCTGGAAAGGACAGAGAGTCACACCCTCTTAAAGCCCCAGCAGCCTCCCTAGGGGCTTACCTCAAGCTCTCGGAGGGCATTATCACATTCTTTCTGGCCTGGAGCTTGCTGGGTACACAGAGTGATGAGCTGATTGATGCTCTCGGTCACAGCTCTGTAACAGAAACGGACGAAGGGGTTTTGTTTTCTTCTAGTTTGTAAAGATCAACAGCAATTTCCCCAATAATGTTTTGTAGGCTCACCAGAAATACAAGGAATTCACTATAGAGGCTGGGGTCCCTGTGACAGCTCTTCACCAAGGCTCTGAACCACCAAAAATAAGCCACCAGCAGCGAGGACAGACTGTGTCTCTACTCTGCTTGTGATTATCCAGTTGATTCCCCTTTAAAGGGTCCTAAGGGTTCTTTTAGGAAAGTAGAACTATCTTTTAATATTCATAAGAAAGAATCCACAACAAAGTTGCAAATAGCAAAGAGATCATATTAACACTATTTCTAAAGATCCTTCATTAGCAGCCCACAAGAAAGAAGATGATCTGAGGCTATTTTGGATAGCCTTTGTAGAGTTGGGAATGTTTTATAGATTTTAAGACATAGCAGGCATACCTATAGTAAACTGTGCTCATGATTTTAAAATCTCATCTTCCCACAAAATCCTACATGATTCGCTCGTTCTTAGAAGTGATCTCCAAATTATTCTTTAAAACAGCTCTTTTCTTTAACATTAATATGAATTAGAGACTCATGATTTTACATGTGTTTCTATTCTTAGAACTTGAGAAGCAGCTCAGAGTTTTTCTACATTGCCAAGGATCACATGTCTCCTGAGCAGCCTCTGCTTAATTCCTGCTTAGATCAGGCCACGGTCCATTTAGAGAGTCACGGCCCATTTAGAGTTAAAAAATTTTTTTTGAGTTAATTTTTTAATAAGGTGTGAAATATGGGTCCAGGCTCTTTTTCTGTGGGGGCAGCTTTTTAAAGTCCTTTTATTCCAGCACCCTCCATGTAAAAGGCCATTCTTAGGACATTACATGACTTTTGTAACTTTGTTGACAATCCCTGGGCCATATTTATGTGGGTCTACTTCTGGACTCTGCTCCATTGGCCTTTGTGTCTAATCCTTTGCCAATACCGCATTTATACTAAATCTTAAAATTGAATACTCTTGTGTTTTGGCAACGAAAGAAGCAAAGATAGGAGAGAATTCCCTAAGGGGGTGCTAAGTAAGGAGCAAAAACAACATGCGAACCCATGACTACCCAAATCCAAAGCCAGACCCATAGCCATTTTTCTGGATGGTCATAACTGGTCGACACTCTGGCAGGGTCCTAAATTCTGTTCATAGTTACTAACCACAGCAGCTAACCTGCAAATTAAAATAAAACAAACAAAAACAAACTAGAGCACACTTGCTGTTAATCATTAGCACTGCCTAATATAAAAGATGTCTTGTTTTATTGAATTGGCTTTGCAGCTTCCCACAGAATATCAAATTAGATGGAAAATGATGTTGCCAATGTACAAAGGCAATCAGCTTAATTATTTGATGAGGAGATGCTGCTTTGAATTTTAAATTTAGCTAGGGCGGATGGGAAGAAGAAAATACATTCCTGATCTCAAGAAAGAATCCCAAAATAGTTTTTGTAAGATTGACTCTAGCGATTCATTTATTTGGGGAAAAGTGCTTAATGAAGGTTTCATACAGACACACCGGGCTCTCTGTGGTGGAAAGCAAAACAGTAACCACTGAGAGAGCAGAACAGTCTCTAACTCTGGGCATTGTGGAGGGTGTGGTCCGTGATGTGTTCTCCAGATGGGTACCCCAGAATCCAGAGCCATGTTCTGGGTGGTACGCTTCAAGACACACTCCTGGGTGGGCAGGCTGGCAGACGAGAACAGAATGAAGGGTGCAGAATGCCCTCAACAGTGATGACACGACCACATGGAGGGTATTTCCATGTATCACACAAGCATTCTTTTTAGATGATTTCTTTCGCTGTTTCCTGTTTATCTGCATTATTTTTAAAAACCTTGCTTTTATATAAAGATTTGTCCATTAAAAACTGTCAACTGGGGAATCCGAAGACTACATATCTGCTTATTGTCCTCATCTTCTGTTTTTTTGGATGTGAAAAATTTTCAAATAAAAATTTGGGGTAAAAAACCCCAACAGACTAGTGGTTTGTGGTAGGAAAATCCATAAAAGTGTAAACACAGCAGTGATGTGTGAATGAGTCACTGGGATAATTCTGATTCATGATTAGGGAGCAGGAAGGATTTAGGGATTTAGGTTTAATTTATCCTGTAACTCATTTCAGAGTCTGGAGTAGGTAGCCCAATAACAAGATAAGTGGCCCAGAGGCAAGGGTCACTTATTTTGTAGATTCGATGATGAAAAATAGTATTTTTATGCTTCAAACTATAGCAGTTGTAAGATCAAAGGATTAGAAGCAACCCAAACATGCAATGACAGAGGACTGACTAGATAAATGTATAGTCTACAATGGAATTCTGGGTGCCCATTAAAAATCGTAATGCATAGCATATTCCTAACAGGGAAGAATATTCATGCTTCACAATTAACAAAATTTATAAAACAGGATAAACAGTAGGAGCCCACAGCTATAAAATTCAACATATATGTAGTCAGAAAAAAATGACAGAATGGCACACAAAAAAGTTAGATTTATAATGATTTTAAAGTGATTTTTTTAAATAAAAAATATCCAATAAAAATTATGATTTAGTCAACTTAAATTGTCACAGAGAGGGCCAAAAATAGCAGCATCCTCTGTTATTCTATATGAATCTACACAGGAGTGAAATGCTATTTGACTTCTCCACTCTTTTTAAAAGATGACCAAAGCTGCACAAGTTTAAATTTTTTTAAAAGTACAAAAAAGTTAAGCAACCATAATTCTCCCATCTAGAAGTAGTGTAGTGTTTTCTTGTGTTTCATTCTTTATCTTGGCATATTCAGCCACCCTCAGTTTTTTTTTTTTTTAATTGGAGTCTATAACCTTAGACCTTAAAAAAAAGGCTTTCTAAACTACACATTGTTTAGTGTTCAGAGATACTGACTAAATTGATTCAACTAGTTTGGAAGTTCTGCAGGGAAATTCTCAATAGAGAGATGGGCCGGGGTGAGAGAAGAAAATCAACCAATTTGTGCTTCTGATGACCTGTTAAGCACAAATCATCTGATAAGGAACTTGGCAAGGAAAACATCAACATCGGATATTTCCCTTCCTCAAGGGAGACCGTCCTTAGGCAGGCAAAAAAGAGCACCCCAAATTTCACCTGTGCATATTCCCCGGGTCCTGCTCTGTATGAGGTATGGCAACACAGTTTGTCTCTCTAGGAAAGCAAGGTGACTGCAATCCGGTTGGAGAAGCAGGACAGTGAACATGTAAGACACACAAAAGGTAAGCCAAAGGAAGCAGTGAAGGCAGGAGCACCTCAGATAGGCGCTGGAACCTCTGAGAGGCCAGATGAGCTCTAGGCTCCCCAGGGAGCACAGAGGGAGGGCACAGGTTCCACGTGGAAGGGAGAGCTCCATGTGGATTCCAACAACTGGAGAAGTTAGTAAGATCCTGATTTGGATAAAGGGAAGAGAACATTCTAGAAGAGACGAACAGATGGACTAGTTTATATTATTCTGTGTCACAGTGTGGAAGTGCTACTTGCTGGGTCATCCTTTTTCACTGCTTGTGGAGACAGGAGGAAGCCTGCCTGACAGGAACCTAAAAACAAAGGGCAGCCCAGGAAGAGGAATGGCCTGCAAAATTCTAGGAAAGCCTCCGAGGACAGGAAAGCAGCAGCAGAGAAACTGGCTGGGTCCCAGCAATGGCAGCGACAGCCGTGGGTTCAGTGAAGTCTCATCCAGGGAGTCCTCTGGTCAGGGTGACCGTGGTGTGAGCAGTGGCATAGGGTGGGTGTTCAGAGGTAGGATGCTCCCTCCTTTTTCCAGTGCAACCTGGTTTTCCATTTCTTTGACTAAGTTCAGGGAGCATCGGACCAGCCCCTGGCCAGGAAAAAAGCTGATGAATGGTTGACAAAGGATCTCCAGCTCTACCCAACTCCTCAGAAGAGAGTCAGAGCTCACCACTTACACAGGCAAGAAGACCAACAAGCCAGAAAATGACTTCATCCTCACGAAGCATCAGAAACCAAAGGACTGCACTCCTCATGTGTACCTGGCCTCTGATGTGGAATGAAAAGCAGAGGGAAAGGGGTACCCGGCTGCTTTTCCAGACATCGATTTTTTTCCCAAAGCAGGAAGAATCATGGAGACCATCAAGAACAAAGGATTTAAGTCTGTGGATGCAGAAGTATGGTAGGGCTTCACTGGTCCAGGTCTAGGTCCCCACAATAGCGTCCGTGGAGCCTCTGGGGACATCCACATGAAACGCAGGAAGGGCTGGGCTGTCCCAGGAATAGGGAGGGTGGTGGGACTGAAGATGAGGACAGCGGCAGTCAGATTCCAATACTCAACTCCAAGGCCACTCACGTGTAGGTCTGCTTCAGCGTCCACATGGAACGAGGGGAGCATGCTGTGTGTGTGCACATCCCTTGCCCTAACTCCACCGGGCCCTCCCTGTCTAACCACTGTGTGCACCTCACCCAACACCCAGCGCTGGGCCCAGCCCATTTTAGGCACATGGCCAATATCTGTTGAATAAGTGAATGAATGCACTTCAGCTGGGCAGAGCTTCACCTCCGAAGAAGAGCTGGCCTGACTCACTTGACCTGGCTGGACCTTGCACTGGGAAACCACCTCAAGGAGCAGAGCTTCCCAGCATGTGCCAAGAAGCCAAGGAGAACGTGCACGCATCTTCTGGCAACAGTTCCATCCTGAGACAATCATTTCCTGGGATGATTTTTAAGCATGCACGTGGCTATGAACCCATCAGGCGGGAACTCCCTGTCAGCTGAAAGCCAGGACAGAGGCAAAGAAAGCGTCATCACCTGGTTTCCAGACCCCTTCCTCCATGTCACCAGCAGAGGGCCATCAGACACCCACAGAGCCAAGACACCAGCCATAACCCTTCAGGGCCTGTGTTTCCTTTCCTTACCTGACTTGTAAAAGGCCAATTTACACTCTCCCCTTCGCCCATGATTGAAGAGTGAACACTGTGTTCTAAGTTGGAAACTGCAGTTTGGAAATGATGCAAAAATTTGAAGATAATGAAAAGCATCTGAGTTCAGATACCTGGCAACATCAGTTGCCCTATCCAAAGGCTTTTTGTAGGAAAAAGAACAATCAGGACAGGGTTTTATATGAGAAACAGCTGCTCAACAGAGAACACATCATGTTTCCATCCTCAGCCCCCACCCCTCAGAGGGCATTCACTGGAACAGTCACAAAGCAGAAGGCGGAGGCAGGGAGATGGGACAGGAGTTTTTCCAATATCCTAGTGGCTCTTGCTACTATATGAAGTTAAAATATATACACCGAGGAATAACTACAGAAATTCAAGGGTTTTCAAGGGGCCTGCTCTAAAATGATCTAATTCCATACCCCACCACCCATAAGCAATAAAAAAACAAACAAATAAAACACGATTGGCCAAGAGGAGAGCAGAGGCCAATTTTAACCATAATCATGAAGATATCTTGTATACTGAAAATTAACAAGAACTTAGAATTTAAGGATGATGGAGTCCCACCCCCATTTTTGCAGATGGGAAAGTTGAGACAGGCTGAGTAATCCAACCAATGTAACGAAGAGTGTCAAGTATTAAAGCCTGGACTAGAATTCAGCTCTCCTCACTCTGAGCTCAACTTAAAAAGATAGCCACTGAGCACCCAGGAGAAAGATCTGAAAAAACAAATACACAAGCAACCAAGCAAAATCAAGTTAAAAAATTGCAAAGTAGAATTCAAGCTATGCATTTTCAAAATTACTAATATGCATGGTTTGAAAAGGTTTCCAATTATGCTATACACACTAATTGCCTGCACTTCATCTCCTACTGCGGTTAGCTTTCCTATATACAAAGTGATGTCAAGCGATGCTAAGAAAACGTGCCCAGAGCACTAGAGAAACATCAAACACCCTACGCCCTCTTGGTTCCGGAAGGTGAATGTGGGCTTGCTAATACAAAATCTTGCCAGGCTCCCACTGCAGTTTCTCCACGGGCCAGCATTCAATCACTGGTTATTGAGCTAAATTGCCACAGCGGTCCTGGAGCTGACGTTGTCTTGTAGTCACTGCTTCCTCTGCTGAAAACAGCGGGAAAGGACACCAGCATCACCCTAAACTCAGACTCCTGTTTTAATATATTTCCCAAAACAGCTGACTCCCACCACTACCCCCAGTCACTGTAAACAGGGGCCCTTCTGCACGTGACAAATGGAATATGTTTAAATTCATCTCACTAGCCTTGATGCCAGGCACCCAGTAAGTGCTCAAGAAATGTTGAACAGCTCGTTGGGTGTTTTGGGGCTTTTTTTTCTTTTTTTAATACTTTTTAGTATTTTCTGATTTTTTTTTGATGAGCACACATTACTTTCATTATCGAAAAGATAGAATACTCCTTTACAAACATCTTTGTAAGCCATCATGTTTATAAATCAAGAGTGGCCTTAAGTCCAAGCAAGCTGAAAGGCTGTGAGAGACGACAGAAAATATCTTTTAGTGGAGAGAGCAGGAGAGGATGAGACAGGTTAATCAAATGCCGGAGTCGCGATTCTGCCTCTCAACAGCAGAAAAACAGCACCACGTCTCTGCTCAGTCAGAGTGGCGGGATGTCAGGCCTGTCTCTCAAATACGGACATGATTTAAGCACACGTGAAAGCATGTTTTGTTCCACCCTTACCTTGCAGCAGCTGCCAGGAGATTTTTTGCATTGGGGGCTCCAGGATCCACTGAGAGAGACTTGGCAGCTAACAACAGCTTGCTGGAGGCCATAGAGATATTCTTGAGGTTGCCTATCACTTGGATCTGGTCTTCTTTCGTCTGCAAAGTTGAAAGGAGGCAGAGTAATCAGAGACTGTCCATTTCTCCTTGGCAGCATTCAGAGAGCTGGGAGAAGCATCTAGATACAGAAGCAAGTTATCTGCAGAGGCTGCATTAAAGCCCCATTAGTCCGCAGACACCCAACTGGTCGAGACACTCCCGAGGTCTACTCCGCCCCAAAGAGACACCCACACCAAGATGCCTGCAACAGGACAGACATCCATCCCCAAGTGGGTCAGCCAAGAGCTGTGCTATCTCACAAGTGCAAGCTTTAAGAGCGGGGGAGGGAAGAAGAAACAGGGGGAGAGAACAGCCGAGCAACAGTGCACAGACCGGGCCAGGACTCCAGAATCTTGCTCAACAATGCTGGAGTTGTCAAGGAGCTCATTTGTCTCAGCCTGGCACAAATGCCCAGCACTGTCTAGCTACTCAGAGCTGACTGCACCTCAGAAGCTCCTGACTCAGGGAAAGACACATTTCTCACCTGGCCGACCTCCTATCTGAGAAACAACCATATAGATCACACGGCAAGAGACAACCTCAGTGTCTCCTTCAGGCAGTTCAGAGGAGCTCAAGAAAAAACAGCTCTGGAGGCCAACAACAGACCAGTCATATTCCCTTGTTCTAAACGAGAGCTTTAGCTATTCATCTCAAGGAGGTAATTTTTTTTTTAAATTTTATTTGCTAGAGAGACAGCATGAGTGCACAAGCAGAGGGAGCAGCAGAGGGAGTGGGACAAACAGGCTCCACGTGGAGAGGGAGCTTGATGAGGGGCTTGATCCAAGGACTCCCGGGATCATGACCCAAGCTGAAAGGAGACGTTTAACTGACGGAGCCACCCAGGTGCCCCTCAAATAGGTAATTTTAATCATCTGACACTTGGTACTAGACACTGCCCCCTCCAATGGGCCCAGTGAAACTCAAACATTTTCCTATATTGTACCACATATGAAGTATAGGGCACCGAACACCCTCCCTCCAAAAAGCTTAAGTAAACCATGAATCCTGCTGGATGATCGTGGGAGGTTATCCCTCATCTCTAAGCATTTCACACGTAAGCTAACAGCATCTTTAGAATGCCAGGCCTGTGAGGTCACAGAGCTTTCTAAGCAGCAAAGAGACTGCAATGGGGTGCACTGCTGACAGGTTCCCGGGGTCTGTCTGCCGGCAGGCCTCCAGGGAGGCCGGTCTACCACCACAGACGGGCAGGTGTCCGCTCCAGGAGCCAACACCACACTCACCTGAGCTTGGCCTGCCATCTCAATGCCAGCATCAAGGAATTCATCGAAATCATCACTGAACTTGCCAGAGGCTGCGGCCAGCTCTCCGCTCTGGCCGCGGGTGGCGTGGACCACCTCCCCCGCAGACTGGTTCAGATCAGCCGCAGCTTGGTTCAGCTCGCTCTGGGCTTCCTGGAAAGGCTTTGTGCTGGGAGGCAACTGCGGTGGGGAGAAAAGGCACCCCCCATCATAAATTTTACTTCACATGGGGGGAATGAAGGAAGGCTCTGTGGAGGGAAAGACTCTCCAAGACTGCATTTCTGAGTCATGTAGACTAAAAGGCTCTGTGTGGTCTGAGCCCACCTACCTTAAGTCTGATCTTTAACATACAGAAATTATTTCAGTCACTGAAACTGACTAAGCTCTTCGGTGCTAGACACAGGGCATCTAAAAGCGGTCTATCCTCAGGGGCTACGGTCTCCTCGGTAGCATGGCGGGGATTCACACCTGGACAGTCTGAATCCAGGATCCGTGCTCAGAATGGAGCCACTTCTCCATTCTGGATGGAGCCTCTCAAAGGTTTAACTGTCTAGAACTAAAAGGCAGATGCTATTCAACTTTAAATCCTATTCTTTCAAACTAATAGCCAACAATTTTATTAGTAGCCTTTGCTCCCAGCTCCTGTGTGGATCAGAAGTGTCACTGGTGGAACTATTACTATTTGGTCCAGAGAGTTAAGCTAGGCTCTATTAGTCACACCACTGCTCGCAGACCTGCCATGGGCCAGCCACCAGGCAAAGAAGAAATAAATGAGCCCAGGTGCTCCCTTCCCCCACCCCTGAAAAGGGGTGCACACAACAGAGAACAGGCTCCAAGAGTGAGCAGATTTCTTAGACTACTCACTCTCTCAAATGTCTTGGACACACACATCCCTCTGCCACCTGACTCTCACTGCCTGAGATGTCTTGATAAGAAGTCAGAGGATCACATGCCCACCTTTCCTGTTTTCCCTGGGCTGACCGGAGAGCACACAGAAACATGGACTCAAAGAAAAAGTAAACTTTTAAAGCCGCACCTGGGAACTTTGCTGATGGCAAAGCAGAATAAGGAAAGGCAAACCGGGAGGCGAAACGGGACTCCTCAGACAGACGTTAGCTACTCGAAGATCCCACGGAAGGGAGAAGACACCTCTCACACTGAAGGTGAGCCCCGCCCCCCAGGTGCCCCTTCTCACTGCAAAGCCTCTCACCGAGTCCACAAGCAGCTTCTTGCTGGACTCGCCAATGCTCTTCAAGGCCACGTCCACATCCTTCTGCCCCGGGAGACAATTCACGCAGTTATTCAAGGAGTGTGAGACGGCTTTGGCCACCTGCATGCAAAGAGGGAGAAAGCTGGGTGAGAGAGTACTTTCTGTGCCAACACTGTGGCAGACGTGTGGGGAGGCAGTAGTGACCGTCCGCAGAGCTGAAAAACTCCAGGAAATTATCTGCCAGCATCCAGCTGACACTGTTTGCCATTAAATCACTGCAACAAGGCCTCTCATCCTGTCTCGGCAAAGGGGCTGACACAGTCATATAGTACGCCTTACATGCACCAGGCTAAGTCCCCAGTTCTATGACAAATGAGGCACTACCACAAGAAACAGAAAGATCCCTGTAGAGGTCACCGAAGTGGAAGGAGGCCTTGAGTTCTCTGGGGGCACAGTTAGTGTGATTCTCTCAGTGATACTCTGGTGCCATCACCCCCAGACCACAGCACCCCAAGGGCGGCTGGACACTCTGAGTGCTTCTAGACCACCATGGAATTGCCTACAGGCCCCTCTGGGATGGGGAGGGCTCACTCTTTGCACTCAGGTGAAGGGTAGGGTCTTTGGGAGTGGGCTGTGTCATTCCCTCTAGCCAGACCTTCCCGGCCTCCTGTCTAGAACTTCGCCTAGATGGTCTCTAGACCACTAATTTCATCAGGTTGGAAAAGACTCCTCTGAAGAGGCAGTAGAGCCAGGTGCAACTCCGAGTGGCCAGACCAAATCTATCCACCTCACCTCCCAGACTAGGGAGAGAAATGTACCAAAGCATACAGGGCCCCCAGAAAACACGCTGTGTCTTGGCCCCCGACATCCCAAGGACAGATTTCAACAGCACTCCTGCCCCCAGACTCTGTTGACTCAGTCAAGCAGATATCCTACTATGGGCGGGACTGGCAAGACTTACCGAAGTGGGTATCGTGTATGGCCTCCATTGGTATGGTGCTTCGGGAGGTTTTGAAAACATCCACTGATTGAAAAATGTGCACACCAGGAAAAGAATGCCCAGGAGACAGCCTGCCAACAGGGCCACCTGAGTAATGACCACCAGTGCTGGTTCCGGGCCTCACCTGGGCTAGTCTCTGCTGACTCTCTGCATCGCCAGGTGCAATCAGGGCCTGCTTGGCTTCTTGGATGAGCATGGCGGAGCCTTCCATGACGTCTCGAGCAGAATCTAACATGGCATGTGCAGCTGTGGGGTCGCTCGTGGACGCGGCCACTCCACGGGCGGCCTGGGCCAGCGTTTTCAGAGCCTGGGCTGTCTCTCTGGCAGCCACCCCTGGAGATGAAAGACCACCACACTTTCTATTAGATTCTACCTAAAAGTCATGCTTCACTTAAAAATGAACCTCTAGATCACAGCTTCCTAAAAAGGAGAGCACTCTCTAACAGTGGGTGGTCCAGCAGGGGTCCAAATGGTTCATAAAATTTGAATCGCTGAGCTTCTCCAAATAGCAGCCCACACCACTGGCTCTGAGCCAATCTAAGAGACGTGGGATAGCGAGCACCATGCTGGAAGTGATTTTGCTCAGGCCGCCCTCACACACTCTGCCTGGCATGTCCACAGGCTTAAAATACCAGAGTGCAGTGGATCAAGGACTCAGATGAATCTTTTCAGATGCACTCCCCTTCCCAACTGTTGTTACTCAGGCATGACTTCTAGATGAGGAAGTCAGCAGTCCATATGGGCAGCTCGGTGCATTTTTACATGTTTGCAAGCATGAAACCACCAACCAGATGGCGACAGAGCAGTTCCATTGCCTGGGTCCTTTCTCCGTCAAGAACCTCTCACGCCAGAAGCAAGCACTGTCGTGGCTCTGATCACGGTGGACTAGTTTTACCAGTTCTCCAACTCCTTGTTGATGGAACCCCAAGTATGTATCCTTCTGTGTCTGGTTTCTTTAGCTACCAGAACAGTAGGAGATTTACCCGTGTTGTTACATTCATTTCTCTTTCTTGCTGCGTTGTATTTCATGATTACCAAATCACCATCTGTTTACCCACTCCTCTGCTGGTGGACATGCAGACTCTTTTGTGTTTGGGGCTTATTATAAATAAAGCTACCGAGAGAGTTCTTTACATGCATTTAGGTGGCCAGATGGACTCACTTCTCTTGGATATAAACCCAGGAGCTGAACTGCTGTGTCACAGAGTAAGTTTAGCTTTAGAAGACATGACAAAACCTTTTCAGAATGGTTTTGCCATTATATACACCACCAGCAATGTATGAGCATTCTAGTGGCTCTAGATCCTAGCCCAAACTAGCTATTGTCAGATTTCTTATCGTAGCCACTCTGTTGGGTGCGCTGCTGTAGCTCACTGAGGTTTAGTCTGATATCCCTAAGGAACAATGATGTGGAGCACTTTTTCAGACACTGAGTGGCCATCGGGAGAGCCTCCTCTGTGAAGTGGCTGTTCATCCTTAATTTCACATCGAAGGACGATGGGATTTGGTGATACACTATGAACAGAAATTCATTCTTAGGAACTATAGCACCACCTCCCATAGAATGAACATGCTCCTTCGAACGTGGCACCCAGTGTGTGGCATACCCAAGAAGAGGATGAAGCCTAGAAACACCAGAGTCTGTAACAAGGGAATCTGAACACCGTAAGAAACACCGAGGAGCCCACCTTCAAGTGCATCTCACCAGACTGCTTCACAGATCAGGTGCAGCTCTGAGAGGTGTCTTATCCAGGCAGTGAGAGAGCTAGATCTGGGGATTCTGAACTTCTGGGTCAGACTCTCTGCACAGTGCTCTTTGGGGTAGAAAACTATGAGGGATTCTTGTAAGAACATATACCATCTGCACGAAAATAACCCATTGATGTCTTGCTCCCTCAGCTTTGAGGGACTCTTATCTCAAGGCTTCAGCTGGATGGTGTCTGGGTGCCCCTGAGGCCACCTCTGACCAGCTGTCACTTCTGCTGCATCAGCACAGATGCAGCAGGTGGGCCCCTCCTTTCCGGGGACAGGGGCGCCATAACAGAATAATGCAAAAGGCCCCATATCCACAAAACAAGACAACTTTGCAGCGTTGCAGACTTGCTAATCTGTCAATATTCAGGAAGTCACACAGCTGGGACACAACCCTACAATCTCATCAGGGCAAATTGCAATGTTGCCAATCTACCATTCATCCCACGGAACTTTTGGATGGAGCATGTGGTATGGAAGAATTTTAAATAAAGCGATTTTTATGGCCAAGGGGAAGCCCAGAAGAGAAAACAGAGATAAATAAAGGTGAAGGAGAAAAACAAACTAAGTAGAGCAACCGATTCCTTTTATTGTTTAAGCTTCTAGCACAGGGTGGCAAGATGCCCTTGCTCAGAAAGGCATCAGATGCTGCTAAGACCTCATCTAGCTCTGGCTTTGCTGCTGCTTTGCTGTGTGGCCCGGACTGCTGCCTTTTCTCTCCGGAGGCCTTCGGGTCCCACAGGTTTTAGGAGAGGCTGAGATCACTGTTGAAAATTCTAGGCTGTGATTTTGAGACATCTCCTCTCGACTGTCCATTTGTCAGACGGTCTCCTGAGTCCCTTTCTATCTGAGTTGTGTAGGAGTTTGAAAGAATAAAACATTTATCATACACAATTAGGAAAGTCATGTTTATGCAAAAATCATTTACTGAAAAAAAACTTTTCATAGACCCAGATAATTTTTAAAAAGGCAGAAACCAGAGAGTCTGAATGCCCAAAGCTTAGGCTGATTTCTCCCACGTGTTTTCCACTGAGGACTCACTATGAAATTTCAAGGCATTTTGAGGGTCCTCTTTGGAGGCATCAGGTTTCTGAAAAAGCAGCAGCCACGCCATCAAAGGAATAAAACAAGACAACGAGAGGCTGGGGAGTCCAATGAATACTTATGGCTGTCCAAGGCTGAGTTGAGAGCGACTTCTCAATGGTAGTGATGACACTCATTGGGGTCGGGTCTCCAGGCAAACACCACCCTCAATGAAAACATTCCCACAGTCCAGTGTGTGCTACAAAGCCAGACTGCCCGTGGGGAACTCAAAAGCAGATCATTGTGGCAATAACCAACCACAATCCTTTGAAGACACAGATTACTTTCACAGTATTCTTGCTATCTGGATCTTAAATTAGGTTCAGGGACAGAACCCTAAGAAGATCCACCAGTGATAGGCGATGTAGTGAAATGCTTTGTAGTGGTAGTTACTGCCGGTCGGCGTTCGTGTAGGTTGTGTATGGATAGCACTAGTCAATATGGCAAACTCACAAGGTAAAAACCTGGTATGACATGGGTTTTTAATCTATCACACAGGATCGGAAAGGGCTCTATGCACAAGTGTATTCAGCCCAGCAGAAATGTAGTTTGAATACTGCCCCAGCCAAAGAAAAACACATCTGTGTTTGAATCCAAACCGTGGGCAGCTCATGTGTAACTCCTGAATATCCTGCACACCTCCACTGGAGGACGAGGTAGCTGAGACCCGGGGAGAGGCTGTCCGCATATGCGCTCTCTCCTTGCTTCCCCATCCATTCTCCAACATGCCTGGACTTGCCTTCAACAAGGCCAAGAGTGACCCTGTTTTTCCCAAAGCCAATGGATGCTGCCTAAGTCCTCTCTTAAGCGACTTACTGGGTAGCAACCACCTGACTCTAGAGATCGTCCTCTCTCCCGGTTTCCTCGCTCTTCTCCAAGGCTGTGTGTTCTTACTTCTTTCAAAGATTTCCAGCGCTGTATAGCTTTCTTCTTTTAAATATTTGGGTTGTGCAGGGTTATATCTGAGAACCTTTCTCTTACTCTATCATTCCCCCTGGGGCAAACTTACCCATACTTCCACAGTTTCCATTATTACCATATTAAACATTTTAAAAATTGTTATCTCCAGCCCAGACTTCTCTACTGAGTTTCAGAGGGAAATTTCTAACTGCCTAATAGGCACCTGGACTTGGGACATCCTAACAGATGCTTCCAATTGAATGCATTTACAGCTGAACTTAGCATCCCTATACTCTAATCCCTGCCATGCCTGCCCATGGCCCTGGGTTTCCATCATGGGGATTCACACACCTCTTCATTCATTGTAGGCCAAATACTTAGCATTGTCCGTGTTGCTTTTCTCACTCCCATCTTGGCCAGTTCCTGACCAGTCTAAGCTAAAGCCTAACAACTCTGAGGTCTCTCTTTAATCTATCCCTTCATTTCTGCTACTGTCTGCACCCGTCTCTCATATGGATGAAGGCAGCAGCCTTCACGCTGGTCTGCCTGCCTCCAAATTTGTCTTCCTCCAATTTGTCTGCATACAAGAGGAAGGGCAACCAAGTTAAAAGATGATCTTAGGTGAAGTTTTCAATGATTTAAGTTGGCTTAGGATGCTCTTTATGATCTGACCCAGCCTCCCATTCCAGCCTTAATTTCTTCCTCCTCACGAGCCTGCCTCTTACCCAAACCCTCCTCCGGTCACTTGGTCAGTCTTCTTTCCTCTTACCTTTGGGACTTGATATATGCCACTCCACTTCCCCAAACACCCACTCGGCACCTGCCAAACTACATGGTGCTATTTCTAGGCTGTTTTTCACACACAGACTAGACAGTCTGTCATCCTGGATGTCATCAGTATCAGACGATACAACTTATAGAACAGTCTTCCTTCCACAAAAGAGTACATTTTCATCAGCTACACCAAATCTGGCAAGATTCCAGAAATGGGTAGCACTGTTAGAAACATGTATCTCTCATGTACCTTCTGCTTTGTAAGAATTTATAAATACATTTCCTTCTCCTTGAATGCTAAAGGAATGCTGAACAATCCTTAAAACACTGATCAGGTGGCCAGTTTACTCCTGACAGTTTCCCTTATTCTCCCATTAGGATCAAATTCTTATTACTGCAGGTACTGTATTATAGTGTAGAGAACTCTTTGTGTGCTCCTATTCTTTCTATTCTCAAGGTAATAAACAGACACAGTTAAAAAAAACAAACAAACAAAGAGGACTTTGATTACAGGAATGGCAGACTGGCTTATTGCAGATCAATTCCCCTAAGAGACACAACTAAAAACACTGGAAAAATCATACAAAACATCTGTTTGACAGCAGTGGAGAGAAACCAAGACACTAAGAGGGATAAGATTTTAAAAAAAAAAGCACGGGAGCCGGGGGTACAGGGATGCTTTTCCCCTCAAGTTATTCCTTTACTTATAAACTATTGCCCAGAAGCTGAGCAAAATTTCCTGCAATCTCATGGGTCTGGGAGGATTAAAAAGCACAGTTCTGAGCCCATGGAAGAAAGGGGCCCTGGTAAACATCAGAGATGTTCTGGCGGGATACATAAATGCCTATGTCCTAAAAATCCAATTGGAAATAGACTGTAAATTTCCAGCCAGCCCAATCCCTGCTCAGCAGTCCAGTCCCTGCTCCTATTACAGGGATCTGCCTAGATGGTTCACTACATGCCAGAAACAAAGAATAATCCTCCACAGGGAAAGAAACACAATTCAGAGCCTCATGCTATCTCTTCAGTTTAAAATACCAAAGTCTAGAATTAAATTAAAAACTATCAGAAACACCAGGAGGTAAGACCAACAGCTGAAAACCAAGAGGCAAAAAATGACAGACCAGGAATATAGGTCCACAGGTGATCCAGACATCAGAATTACTGAACCAGGATTTCTAATAATTTGTGATGACTAAGTTGAAGAAACTGGATGGCAAGATAGGAAATTTCAGCAGAGAAAGGAAAGTGCAAGCAAACTATCAAATGGCTATTCTCAAACTGAAAAATAGGACATTTCAAATTAAAAACTCAGAAGAGGTTGAAAGCAGAATTGACATAGCTAAAGAGGAGGGAGCTGCAGACTGATCAAATGAGAATATTCAGAATAAAGAATGGAGAAGAAAAATCACAGCAAGTACAGGAAAGATTAAGGGACACATCAAACAGTGGAAACGCGTGACATATATGGTAAGTGGTAAGTGGAATCTACCAAGAAGAAGAGAAAAAAAATGGGGCAGAAACAGTATTTGAAAATACAGTGCTTGAGAAGTTTCTAAAACTGACCTAAGACAAGTCCCATTTTCAAGCTGTACTAAAACCCAAAGCAGGATAAACACCCAATAAAACTTCTCTTGGCACATTGCTTCAAAAAAGACTGAAAAATTAAAAAAGTTAGTAGAGGGTAAAAATAAAACCACACTCCGGGAAATAAACTGAGGGTTGTGGAAAAGGAGGTGAGTAGAGGGATGAGGTAACTCGGTGAATAGGCATTAAGGAGGCCATGTGATGTGATGAGCACTGGGTGTTATATGCAACTAATGAATCATTGAACACTATATCAAAAACTAATGATATACTATATGTTGGCTGACTGATTTTAAATAAATTTTAAAATGTAAAAAAAAATTCAAAAAAATAAAAAAACCCCCACATTACCTTCTCAAAAGGAGATGGACAGCTGACTTCACAACAGAACTAAGGGTAGCCAAAAGACAATAGAATAATACCTTCATAGTTATGGCAGTAAAGAACTGCCAGCTTAAAATTTTATAAGTGAAATTATCGATCAAAGATACAGGTTAAACAAAGGCAGTTTTAGGCAAACAAAAATGGACAGAATTTGTTACAGAAATTGTAAAGTCACACTGGAGGAAATGAAGGAGGTTCTTCAGGTACAAAGGAAATAATCCCCAGTGAAAGCACATAGAGAGGAAGCGGGGAATAAAGAACAGCGGAAAGGGTAAATAAGGAGGTGAACAGATACGGACTGTAGGAAACAATATGGAGACTCTATGAAGGGGATTAAAATATCTGTATAATTAGAAGGCACATAGGACAACAAAGAATGAGCAGGAAGAAAGGCAAAGGGACTTAAAGTGTCCCAAGATACTTGCACCATCCAGGAAGTGGTGAAAATACTTATATTAGACTTCTAAAAATCCTAGAATAGTCAATGAATATAGAACTAACAAGCTAATCAAGCAGAAGGAAACAGAACCTAACAGATACATATGAATCTGAAGAAAAGAGAGAGAAAGGAACCCAGAGCAGGTGAGTCATTCAGAAAACAAAAAGGAAAAGGACAGATTCAATATATCAGTAATTACATTATAGGTAAATGGAACAAATACTCCAATTGAAAAAAGAGACTGATGGGGCACCTGGGTGGCTGAGGCAGTTAGGTGTCTGCCTTCAGCTCATGCCATGATTCCTGGATCCTAGGATCGAGCCCCATGTTCGGCTCCCTGCACAGTGGGGAGTGTGCTTCTCCCTCTGCCCCCTGTACTTGTGCTATTGCTCTCTCTCAAAAAAATTAAATCTTTAAAAAGTTAAAAGAAGATGTAACCTCAACAACCCCTCCCTTCACAAAACAACTACATGATGCTTCTAAGGTACAAATTAAATAGAAGCATACAGAAAAGTTGAAAATGAGATAAGATTTATCATTGTATTACAATGAAAGTAAATGCATGAAACTATATGCACAAAACTATAAAACAGCATTAAAAGGAAAATCTAAGTAAGTGGAGGGACATGCCCTATTTGCAGATTAGAGGCCTCAAGAATGTGAAAATGTCACTTACCCCCAAACTGATTCAGTGTGACTCCAATTAAGAAAAGAAAAAACAAACAGGTTTGGAGGGGGGTAGAAACTGCCAAGCTGATTAGAGAATTTATGTGGAAATGTAAAGGGCTAAGAAGAGTAGGCACTACTTGAGAAATAATGAAGTCAGAGGATTTACATAACCATACATTAATACTTAGTATAAAACTCAGTAATTAGGAAAGTGTGCTACTAAGGTAGGGACAGGCAATCAAATCACTGGAAAAGAAGTAGAAGACTGGAAGCTGATTTGCATATAGTTTTCACTTAAAGACCAAGTGGTACTGAAGACCACTGGGAAAATGATGATGGCTTCAGTGAGTGGTGCTGGGTCAGACAGATATCCAAGAGAAAAAAGAGTAAGGAATCTCTTTGCTCATACAGAAAACTCAACTGTAGATGAACCACAGTTCTAAGTATAGAAAGTAAAAGAACAAAGCTTTTAGACTATAACAGAAGAGAATGCCTTAATGATTTTGGAGAGGCAGAATTTAAAAAGGACACAAAGTTAGTAACCATAAAGGAAAAACACTGTAAACTGAACTGTATTAAAATTCTTAAAAAAATATGTTCATTAAGAAACAGCTTTGAGAGTGAAAAGTAAGCCCCGAGATAAAAGAAATACATACAAGTGAAAATTCCTACAACTAAGACAAAGATAACTCAAGGTTGTTTTTTGTTTGTTTTTTTAAAAGAGCAAAAGGCATGAACAGGCACTTCACAAGATGTCCAAATGGCCAATTAATATGTGAAAAAAGCTCAATTGCATTGCTCATCAGGGAATTACAAATTAGAACCATGATATGATACTATTACACACTCAGCAGAATGGCTAATGACATTGGCTGACAACAGAAAATGGAGACAGGAATGTGAACAAACGGAGTGTTCACACACTGCTGGAAGGACATAGTTGGATATTAGCACAGCCTGGGACCCGGCAAATTCCATCTCTAGGTATCTATAGAAAATGCTACTTACTTTCACTAAACAGCATATATGAGAACTATTCATAGCTTTACCCATCAATGGCACAAATAGTCACCAACAGGTAAATTCCCACAATGAAATATTACAGGAAATAAGGAAAGAACTGCTTCTGACCTCCAGTGCATCTCACACCATAATGCCAGAAAAATCAGTGAAAACTGGACATGGCCACACCTTCCATGATTCCATTCACAGGTAAAAACAGGCAGTCAACTTGTGCTGTTACAAGTCATGGGTGTATACAGCTGGGGGAGGGGGGGCAGGAGGAAATACAATGATTGGTAGGGCACACAGGGCACATGGTGAGTACTAAAAATGTTTCACCGCTTGATCTTGTTTTGGGTGCATTCAATTGCTAATAACTCATGAAAGTACACATTTAGGACTTAACAGCTCTCTTCTGGATGTTTACTATACTTCAATAACAATGTATACCATTTTTTTTTAAAGAAGTTAGGCAGCACTACTGTGTAACAAAAGCAACAATCTATAACCACCCCTTCCATCCCATTCCCTTCCTAGAGCCACCTCTGACATATTTCCTATTTCTGAGTAATGGGCTTATAATGAAACCTCTCATTGTTTCCATGTTAGGTAGCTATAGTCTTCCCATTATGTCTACTTCCTGCTAGAAGATATTTCCTTATATAAGCCTGGTGTTTTCACCAGAGTTGATAATTACACAATCTGTTTCTATATAGCCTCCTGTTTAAAGGTGTCTCCTGTCCTGGGTACCTCGGGTCTCCAATATGCAAACCCCCTCACGGTTCTGCAGCACAAGTTAGCTTGTTTCTTGCCAGCTGCCCTATCCCTGTTTTTGTTCACTGGCTCTAGTTGCTACCAGTCATCTGTCTCCTTTGATCTTCAAAAATTCCACTGGTATCTTATTTGTTGTCATCTTTTTCTTTTTGACCTTTTTTCTATTCCTTTAGTGAGGTTTCAAGAGTCACAGAAAGATAGTCCTAAAAGTCTATAATTACTATTTCTAATAGTCTAGTAGAAGGGGTGATCCACAAATAATTTGGGGCATTCTTATTTTATTCATCTTTTTTTTTTTAAAAAGATTTTATTTGTTTGACAGAGAGAAATATAGCTAGAGAGGGAACACAAGCAGGGAGAGTGAGAGAGGGAGAAGCAGGCTTCCCGCCGAGCAGGGAGCCCGATGTGGGGCTCGATCCCGGGACTCCGGGATCATGACCTGAGCCGAAGGCAGTCGCCTAACCAACTGAGCCACCCAGGCGCCCCTATTCATCTTTGTATGCTTAGTTTCAAGCCCAGTAACAAGCACATGGGAAGAGCTTGAAAAATCTGTAAGCTTCTGGTGAAAAACAAAGTTAGGTTCATGGTCAAATCAATGAACCCCACCTGCTGACCCCCACCACCCACCCTAGCAGTCTGCACCTGGCCACAGAGCATCATGAAGGATGTGAGTCTCACCTGTGTAGTGCTCATTGCCTTGAGCAGCACAGGTCAGGAGCTGTGCCATGGATGAGCCCACTGCCTTGGAAGTACTTCCTAGGTCTTGAGCGCATTTTTCCAGCTGTAAGAATATCCAAGGAGGAAGACAGGTTAGAAGAAAAGCAACATACACCAAAATCTTAGTATACAAACAATGCACGTCAAATTGTGATCCTTAGCTCGTGCCCACCTAATACCAGCCGTGCTAAGAGTAAATAGGATGATAGAAGGGGAAAGAGCCCATCTTCCGAATAAACACATCTGGGTTCAGGCCCCTACCCCCTGCTTCCTTCCCCCACATGCTAGCTGTCAGAGACTGGGCAGGTTACTGAACCTTTCCATGCCTTGGTTTCCTGAAGAGATCCTAATACTTGAGCTTGGAAAGTTCTCAGAATCAATGTAGGTACTCGACAAATGGTAGCTATTAGCATCATGCCTTTAGAAGCTGATTTACAAAGTCTGCAACAAATCCTTAGCAAGAATTAATTACACCTTGGCAGGAAGTGGGCAGACATCCAGCGGTACCGCCTTCCTGGCATGTGGGACCATTAACATTGTTCATTTCGATCTTCATACTTCGAGGAGTTCTAACCAGAAGGAAATGCAATAGAAAGCGAGGTTTGCCATGGTAAATGAGGTCATGAAAACAGGCAGAGTGCTTGCTTCCCATGAACAGCACGTCATCTTGCCTTGTAAACTGAATAAATAATTCAGAGAACAAAGTTACTGAAGGCTCAGGGTATGGATAATTATTTGATTACTAGATGAACACAACCTTTTGGAAGAACCTCCAGGCATACCGTGAGAGCACAGGAAGACATCAGAGAATGTGTGCATTTTTTAACTCCACAACAGTGCTTCCCAGGATAGGCAGTGCCTTCAAATATAAAAGAACCTGTAGCCAACAGTATGTTCTAGCCAACAATATGTTCTAAGACAGCACACACATTCTTTGGGGGCAATCTCCTTAAGAATTACACAGGGTTTCTTGCATTCTAACAGAGCAGCAGGTTTCCATCAGGGCAGAATTCATGTGATGGCTCCTCTCTTGGGTTTCCCCGAGTGCAGGAGTTTGCAAAGGGCCTTGTGGACAACATCATGAAGCTTTTGGCCCTACAGCCAGTCCTGATTTGATCATTAGCTGGGTGATCTTAGGTGGCTTAACTTCTCTGAGCCCGAGTTACTTCATCTTTACAATTAGCAGGAGCATGATTTAACAAATAGTTTCTGAGGGCTTCCCATGTACCACTGGTCCATGGTGAATTAGGGGAACCAAAGAGCAGCAGTAGGCAAGAGTAAAAGCTCTCAAGGTCGGGGATCCCAAGCATGGGTTCTGGAGTCCTGTCAGTCTGGATTCAAACCCCGGTTCTACCATCAGCTGGCAGACACTGGACAGAACAGTGACAGCCCATCGCTGCACCTGTTTCTTCAGCACAGAATGGCATCCACAAAACTCGCTCATCAAGGTTACCATCAGGATAAACTAGACTGGTCTGGGGCACATACAGTATGTACACGGTACTCACCAAATGGTGGCATTTATTAGCACTGTTCAACAGTGTGGAAAAGGAGGCACACACAAATGAGAAGAACTGGTAAAATTTTAGCCAAGGAAACCCTGACACAGGCATCAAGCGGCACCGTAACGCGATCAAGTTAGAGCTGTTACCACCCTTCCACAGGACTGCATACTGGATTCAAGTGTTTTGCTGTTGTCCATCCCACTTATCTTGCACTAGGTAACTGTTTTTTTCAAATCATGCCCATTGAAAATATTTTCTACGTCTACCTTTATAACATCATTGCTAACAGTATTACAGAAAAAATATCTGAGACACAGAGGAGATGCAAAACTTGTCAACAGCTGGTTGAGGACACAAGCTGGAGCTAGAAGCTAGAACTCCTACGTCTAAGCCCAACTCCTCCAGCTGCACTGGGCGTTCTTTTCAGAAAAAGGCTGTGGAATCAGAACATTGGCCCCAAACACGAGGCTGTGTCTTGTTTATGACAGAGTGACAGACACTTGGTCATCCCCAGCCAAGCCCCAGCAAAGCAAGACACAGAACCATGACCAGGGGCCCCTTCGGGGCCATCTTTATTTCAACAAAGTTCTTAGAAATGGGTCTATTCTAGAGCTTTGCTTTCAGAATGTGTGAGATTCAGGCCCACCAACTCCAGCTTCTACAAATGCCTGGCGGTGATCATGACGTGAGACAGAGTCCCACCTAGTGGTGGGCTCTAATGTCCCTTACCGTTTCCCCTGGAAGCGGTTTCAGCTGACTCTCCACAGCAGCCATCTTGGCGTCCTGCAGTTCACTCTTGAGCGTCTGCACGGTGCTCAGTGCTGAATCGATTTCCATAGGACCACAGGCTTCATGGGCCTGGCAACAGAGTTGTTGGAAATATGTGTACAGTCTGCCCTGGGAAAAGTGTCCTCAGTACTTTGCAATGTACAAATGGCTTTCCGGATGTACAGAGTGATTCTCCAACCCTGGCAATAGGAGGCCAGTGGAGTATGTGTTTCCCAATAGAGCAAAATCAACCTTGGTCAGTCCTAACTTCCCTAAATAATCAATTATGTATGTCTCATAAGTAGATACACTTAAAGTCTCCTTGAAGCTATTTTTATCCGAAATGCATTTGTCGCTCAGACAAGAGGATCCTTCTTCACCATGTCTGGGTTCTAGAGACAGAGCACCTGGCACATTGTGCCTGCACACGGAGGCTTGAAAAACACTTGGTGAGTGGCTGAAGAAGGAATGAATGAATGAGCCTAGGACTATGGGGACAAGACTTTATCAACCTTATTGATTCTCTACAAAGTTCTAGACTATAAACAATTACATTTCCATACTGAAAATTACAAAAAAGATTTTATTTCCTTAGCAATTGTTTTAAGGAAACTTCTTCATTCTCTTGATCATTTAAGATACTGGTCTCCAAATGCTTTGATCACATCCCTCCATACACATGTTAATAGATTATAGGTGTAAAATTATTGATTAGTATGTCAAATACAGGTAAATCTTAATTTCTTTCCTTTTTTTTTTCTTTTAGCTAACAGTGACAACAGCAGCAGTAAATACTAACTGGCTGATTGCTATGTGCCAGTAGAACCCAGTGAAGAAACTGAGGCACTGAGAGGTTAATTAACTTGCTTAGGTCACAAAAAAATTAGTGGATGGCAAGGCCAAAATTTGAGTCAGGCAGTCTGACTGCAGAACCTACACTCTCAACCTTACACTACATAAAACAATATATTTTAAAGCTCTTAGTATCTTCTTACATCCAGTGGACAGTCTTGCCTGAGTCCCACTTTGAGGCTTATAGCTCCAGAGCACTAGCTATCTCCCTAAGGCTCACTGATGAAACCTGTAAAACACAGATGTTCAGGCTCCATGACCAGGAACTCTGACTCAGCTGCTCAGGGGCGAGGCCTAGGAACCTGCATTTTGAATGCTCCCAGGTGATTGCTGCGCAGATGGTCCTTGGATTTCTTGTTGAGAAACACAGCTCAAGATATTTTTTTTTTAACTGCATATTATCCTAAAGCTCTGTATATTTTTCTTTGGTGATATACTACACTGTTCATATTAAGAATTCAAACCAGCTTCTGTCCTTCTTCCCTTGCTTATGTATCAGGCTTACTGTTTCAATAAAGGGATTGCTACAATGAGAAAAATGAACTTATGCCAGAACATCATGCTAATAACATATCAAACAGTACAGTAATGAGGTCCTTTGGTAATTAACAAGTGCTAGAGACAGAAACTCAGTAATCCTTAATTCTGTTCTATTGAGGACCTTGGTAAGGTGGACGTTTCCATGTAAAATGGGAAAAGCTTTTAGGGCAAAAAATATAATATAAGTAACCCCTCCCACGAATAAATTTGCTGCCTCAATTATTTATTAAATCTATAAAAATAATACCTGGAAGATATGATCACTTATTTTGGCCTACAATATGCCTGGCACCAAGAAACTGATGACTACCTGTCTCCCCGAAGACTGTGAAAAATGGACCAGTGC
>PITA01004092.1:0-128573 GCA_004023965.1 Spilogale gracilis | reverse complement strand
CAGCAATGGCCACAATCGCCAAACTGTGGAAAGAGCCAAGGTGCCCATCAACAGATGAATGGATAAAGAAGATGTGGTACATATATACAATGGAGTACTATGCCTCCGTCAGAAAGGATGAATACCCAACTTTTGTAGCAACATGGACTGGACTGGAAGAGATTATGCTGAGTGAAATAAGCCAAGAAGAGAAAGTCAACTATCGCATGGTCTCACTTACTTGCGGTGCATGAGGGACAAACTGGAGGACAGTGGCAGAAGGAAAGCAAATGGGAACTAGGGTAATCTAGGGAGGGAAATGAAACAACAGAGACTTTGAACACAGAAACAAACTGAGGGACTTGGAGGGAGGGGGGTGGAGGGATGGGAGAGCCTGGTGGTGGGTACTGGGGACACCTAAAGCGTGGACCACTGGGTGTGGGGAATGGGGAATGAATCTTGAAACACTGGCAAAAAAAAATTTTAGTAACAAAAAAAAAAAAAAAAGAATGGATATGGCAGGCACACAGGCTGACAGTCAAAAAAAAAAAAGAAAATATGGGTTCCATTTTCATATGTAAAATTTGGTATTATATATATTAACTAATTTTATATTATATTTTATATTTATAAATGTATGCATTTAAATTTATTTTAAATCTCTATCTCATCTATCATCTATCTATCTATCTTCTTTCTATCTATCTATCTATCATCTATCATCTATCTATCTATCTATCTAACCTTACTGCTGCTAGCTTCTGTGTGCTTTCCTTCTGGACTTGTCTCTACACATGGCTTCAGAGAAATATTCCTCTGTTACAGAGGGGAAACTGGGAGTTTGGGAGTTTGTGTCCTTCTGGATGGTCTTCAGTCAAGTAACTGACTGGTGAATGAATTTGAAAGTCCAGCTAACTCTCTTACTTTGGGCAGGGCAAACAACATGGTGTAATTTATGCTCCTGAGTTCACCATGGGATCAGGTTGAAGCTGTGATTTTGCTTGAAAGTTCACAGTTGTTTGGCTTTTGCTTCCTATTTTGCTCTTTCCCCACTTTTTTACCAATTTCTTTTGGAGGCATTGCCTTAATAAATCATTCATACACATATCCCATCTCAGGATCAACTTCTGGGGAATCTGACCTAAGACAAGAAGTTGTTATTCAAAATTCTCTATAACTGTTCAAAATTTACCATGATGCAGAAAAAAAAAATATTTTTATATAGATAATCCACTGTGTGTGTGTACATAAAAGACAGACCAAGAGGGACTATTGGTACTTATGTTTTGAGAAACATGATAGACTGAAATAATTCAGAAGCTTCTGTCCTAGTATGAACAAACAGGATCAAATATAACTAAAGCCATTTAAATATATAGTTGTAAATGAAAGAGCAAAGGGAAAATTCCCATGTCAGAAATGTAGACGCCTTAAACCCATGAGTGGCAGGCAGCAAATACTGAGTCCCTTTCATCAATTCCTATTTATTTCCCAGGAAAGCACACAACTCCAGAAATTCACCAGAACAGAAAGCAAAGTCTGAATTTATACTGCCCATATAATCCAAGAATCAATCAGGAGTTTCTAACATGTAAAAAGAAATAATAGATGTATTAAGAAACTAGAAATAACTGAAACATTAATAATCTGGTAAAGAATATTGTTGCAGCTTGGGTTTCCTTTGGAAGCCAACACTGGTGCAGAGATTATCATATGGTTGGTTTATTAGGGAGGACTCCTGGAATTAGTTCTTGTAGAATGGAATGCAAGAGAGTAGGATCAGACAGAGGGAAAAGTTGAGCTGTGCAATGTTGAAGGAAGCTTCAGCCCATTGTATGGGGCCTTCTGAACCTGGTATCTCTCGTCAGAGTCTTCCTGACATGTGTGAGCAAGTCTAGCATCTGTACCCTGTGATGATTAATCTTTTGATGCAGGGTGTTCCAGTGGGAATATTTTGGGCTAGGTGGCTTTCTTAGCCAGGACAATCCAGATAGGAGTTTGACAGCTGAGGGCAAGCTGCCAGCTATATTCCTAGCATCTGGGAAAATGAATCATTCATTCCTGAATGGGGATCAGAATAGGGTATCATAGGTCAACACAGATTTCTATCAAAAATTCAAAGAACGTTTCAAACTAAATGATGAAATTCTAGAAGTAGTTCTTTCAAAGTATAAAACAAGTCAAAATTTGTGAGTATAAGCACTTTTATAAGTATTACCCTGATGGTAGCAGTCAATAGAATAAGAATAGGGTTTATAAGAATTAGAAATAAAGAAGAAAAACTGGCATTACTCTTAAGTGACAGGATCGATGACATAGCTCTATTTTCTCATCATGTACTTAATCTTTGACTCTCTCTGGTCTTCCTCTTTTCTCAAACACAACACATCTCCCTCATAGCTTCAGTTGTCTCAAGTCCAAGAGATTTTTGTTGGGCCTTGTATTACTAGAATTCCTCATCATATTTATCCCAGCCGACTACTACCTTCTGGAAAAGTTCTGCTCTCTTGCCTGAGGTGACTCAACTCTCCTTGTTTTCCCCTGACCATGCTGATTTTTCTTTATGGGCATCTCCTCACCTGTCAATCTCCATGATGCAATTCTTGGCCCACTGCTCTTTCAACTTTACAGCCCGCTTGGATAGCCACATTCTCATCTATATGCTAATGACTCTGAGCCTCCGTAGCAGTCTCTGTCCTCAAGACTCTTTTGTCAAGGCTTTTAGACTTGTTTAATCAATTGCCTCCTCATCACCTTCAGTGTCCTGCAAGTCACCTCAAATTCAGAATGTATAAAACTAAACTCATTAGTTTTCTTCCTCAAACCTGCTTTTTCTACACTGTAAATTAATTATTGGAATCTGAATCTGGACCCAACCATGAAAGAAACTATCCACTTAGTCACATATGCCTCAATGTATTCATTTTCTTAATATTACGAAATTAAATTTGCCGTAAAAGTTTTATTTGTATCCATTTAAAATCTAAACCGATTCTCACAAGAATTAAATTAATAAATGACCCTCTTATTGTCATACATATTCAAAAGAGATAACATATGCTTTGTATAGAAAGGTTTTTTAATATATTTTAATGGTTGATATTTCCCACTAAATTTTATATCAGATATAAATAAAAGAGTCTTTGGTCTTTATTCATTTTCACATGTCATGTAATAAAGATAGATTTATATTATTTAAACATTACATACAATTGGGAAGTCTTTGAATCAAAGGTTACACAAATTATATTTCAAGGTTCTTAAAAGTCTCGATTGACTTTCTTATCCCCATAATTAACTATGTCTTGAGTACATAATCAGAAAAAAACGAATTGAGGTATGCATTGTTAGCTATTAATTCCATAAAACACATTTATTTTTTCTAATAAATGTCTCCTATATAAAGTATTACTGAGGGCAGTTAGTGCAGTTCTCCTGAATGGCAATCTCAGGACTGTAACAGTGCCTTAGAATATGTTATATACGATGGCTTATATACAATATATTAGTAGTGGTTTATACATATAAGGTTGTATCCTCTTACCTACGAGAAGAACCCTGAGTGTAAGCACTGGACTTTCTCGACGCATATGGCTTCTCAAGGAAGTCATCAGATCTTTGTGCTAGGAACTCATCAGATATACACAAGATAAACTCCAAGTCCAAGAATGCTGCAAGATCTTCAGGATTCCATTCACCAGTTTGTGAAGGCCTATCCAACACTCTTACCTGCATTTCTTTGTCCAGCACTGAGAAATGTGGAAATCACTAATTGCAAGACAACCTGGAAAATGTAACCCTTGGGTTGAGTGATCTGCTTCCCAAAATAGACTATTTTTCTAAGGCAATAGGAGAGAAAGGATGTTGAGTGGCAGCTAGTATTCTAATACTTGACTGAGTAGTTACATTATTTATGTTTGTTTGAATTGAGCCATGTATTTCCATTTCCTCTTTAGCAAAGTGTTCAACATCACCTTTGAATTTTGTCAGACCATTAAGTTTAGCCACAAGTAGTATGTGGGAAGGAAATAATCTAACAATCTTAAAAGGTCTCCAAAATTTGATTTGGACACTTTCCAGCAGATAATTTACAGGAAAAATAATACCTGGCAATTCAGGTATTGCTAGGAAAAATTTCAGAAATATTGAAAGTAGTTTCCTGCAAAAACTGCAAAAACATTTCAAAGCTAAAAAAATTCAACATCACCAGATTATGAATGGTGTATCAAACTATCTTCACAATAATCGAAATAAGGTGGGTACTGAATTCTCCTTTTTTGCTTTATTTTTGTTTTGTGTGTTTATAATCAAATCAAACTTTCTGCATAATACAGATGGTTAGTGACCCTGCTATATTATATAGTGTTTATTTCTTGCATAATATTTTGTAATGTCAACTATCAACTAGACTGTACAAAAAGCAATCACATAGAGATTCAATGCCACGATGTCTTATTTAATTTCATGCTACATCTGAGTGGTAAGTTTTTTACTTTTTGCTACAAGCACATTTTAATTCTGCTTCTAACTTCTTGCTTCTTTTTCTGCCTCTCCTTAACCACTTTTTCATTTTCCAGACTAAGGTTCTTCCTTTATTTGTTTCTTTGGTCTCTATTTATTTATTTTTCAGAGAATGCACAGTTCTCCTGATGAAAGTTTAACCAGAAATGATTCAGGAACAACCACAAGTCCACACTCCCACTCCTCAATCACATATTCCCTCTCTTATGTAAAGAATAAACAAGAGGGGGACCTGGATGGCTCAGTCACTGAGCGTCTGCTTTGGCTCAGGTCATGATCCTGGAGTCCCAGGGTAGAGCCCTGCATGGGGCTCCTTGCTCAGAGGGAAGTCTGCTTCTCCCTCTCTCACTCCCTCTGCTTGTGTTACCTCTCTCTCTCTGTGTTTCTGTCAAATAAATAAATAGATAAATAATCTTTTTTAAAAAAGAATAAATAAGAAATCATAGAGGGATACAAACCATGAGAGACTCTGGACTCTGGGAAACAAACTGAGGGTTGCAGAAGGAAGAGAGGTAGGAGGGATGGGGTAACCTGGGTGATGGGTATTAGGAGGGCATGTGTTGTGGTGAGCACTGGGAGTTATATGCAGCTGATGAGTCCTTGAACACTATATCAAAAACTTCTGATGCACTATATGCTGGTTAACTGAACATAAAAAATAAAATAAAATAAAATAAACAATTCTGAGATATTAAATAATGACTCACATTCTACTCTCATCATTATTTGGACTATGAGTCTGTCAGAAGTAGAACTATCTCTTAGTGGAACATATAAACTACTTCTTCATCAAAAATGTGGGAAAGCTCAGGGCAAGGTAATCACTATTTATTTATTTATTGGCAAATAAGTTAAATATATAGACTTATAAACTATTTGCAAAGTAAGTATTATTTCATTTTTTTCTATACTCACTAGACTCCTTTCATGACTATTTTTTGTTGGATAAAATTGACTAAGAGACTAAAAACAAGAATTACTTTAAATTGTTTTTTTTACTACTGATCCATAAATTAATGTTCTGTAGATTTGCAATGATGGGAGAAATAATGCCAAGACAGTCTTACAATTCTATTTACAAAAATGATACTGTGATTTTTAAGGAGAGGTCTATGAAAAGACGATCTGTTCTATTAATGTCTGATATGGGGTTATTAGGAAGCTGACTTTATAATTTATAGAAATGGTTTATACATTTCAAGTACTGAAAGACCCTATAAGAAATCACAAGTTTCAATTTTAAAGTTCAGAACGACCTTGTGAAATCATTGAACATAATTCCTTCATATGACACAAGCTGCATACGTACCACACAGATCATGGAAACCTATACCCAAAGTGAAACAATATAACCAAATACATATTTTTATACAGACAGAGAATATATTTAAGTTTTACTCCTTTTTACCTGTCCCTAACTTGCTATGTGAACAGTTTTTCCACGGGTAAATAAGAGTGAGTTGAGACTGTGTGATTTCAGTTATCATTTCTAATTCTAATATTGATTTTTTTCAGATTATATTATGACCAATTTCTATGCTAACCAAACATGTAGTACAGATTTAGGAATGTGGCCAGGAGATGAAATTTTATGGCAAACTTGGGTGAGATTCAAATTGCGATCATCGCTGAAATGGTAACAGTAAGAACAAAACCAAAAACAGCTAAAACGTTTTTGACACATAGTTTAAGTTGTGCTACATAGGAGGCACATGTATCCCGATCCTTGATATCACACTGAAACTTTTCATCCTTGGAAATAGAAAATATTAATAGTTTTACTTTGATAACTCTCTAAACATTAAAACATAGTTTTAAGTATTAAATCATAGTTTCTTTATTGCTGTAATTGATAATACTCATATATTTACTTGTTTATTACAGACACTGAATAGAAAAAATAATCTGCAGATTATTATTTTCATTTTTATCTACCACAGACTGTTTATCTAGCTAAACTAATTTATGTCTCATTTTTTGCTCAGTGATCATTGCTCACGCCACTGCTCAGTGCCTCACCCAATCTGCCTTTCAGTTCTCTGTGAAGTCATTCAACTCACGATTTTTCCCCTTTATTTTATATTATGTGGTCATATTTAACACTTTGTTGCTGGTTCTAAAACTTCATAGACTTGAATTTTTCAAGTGAAATAATTGAGTCATTCTATTTGCTAATTAATTAAGTGGATCCCAGAGAACATTTAAAATGTCCATAGTTTCGGAGTGCCTGTGTGGCTCAGTCCAGTAAGTGCCTGCCTTCTAAGGACTTAGGTCATGATTCCAGGGTTCTGGGATTGAGCCCCTTGTGTGTCCATCCTCCCTCCTCAGAGGGGAGCCTGCTTCTCCTTCTCCCTCTACCCCTCTCCCCTGATCATGTGCACTCTCTCTTTTTCACGCTTGCTCTGCTCTCTCTCAAATAAATAAACAAAATCTCTAAATAAAATTAAATTTAAAAATAAATAAATAAAATGTCCATAGTCAAAGATCCTGGTTTCCTATTATGAGGCATTATAATATTATATAATGTATTAGAATGATGAAAACATGCCCCATCACATGAAGAATTCCTAGAAAAGGGGCTAGATAGGCTAGAGAATGGCTGTTCTGCTTTTTTACATCCCCCAGAATTCATGGTCTTCTAAGCCCAGTCAGAGCTCCAGTTAATAAGCATAAGGAATAATGGCACTTGCTGCCCCTTGGCATCATTGTCTGTTACAGGAATCAAACAAACAAACAACCCCCCTATGCTTTCCTTTGCCTTTGCCAGCTGGCTCCTATCAGTTCAGTGTATAAGAAATACCTCTTCAATTACAATGTCAAAACCAAATATATTTGCTTTTCCAGATATATAAATTCTGTATTGTATCATCTTATTTGACTTTTCAATTAAGTTGTTTAAAAATTAAGTATAAAATGCAGGTGCCAATGATTTTCTCTATAACTTTTTAGGTTGAAATTAGATGAGATGGTAATAAATATCTTCTATAAAGCATACTTCTAAAAAGTGTTACAAGTGTTATGGAATGACTTGTTTCCTCCGAAAGCTATTATTCAAACTTGAAGAAGTATTAATTTTATTCATATCTATACAAAAAGATGAATTTTCCAAGTTGAAGGGAAAATTAAGCTATAATCTAATATTTTATTTTCTAGTTTCTTCTCTGGATTATCATCCTCATTTACTGTATTTTAAAGTCAGATGGGAATGACAACTCTTAGACTGGATGAAAGAGAACTAACACCTTTATTATCTTTTTTATGACAATGCGAGAAGAGTGCCCTACACTCACAGGTACTGAATATAAACACTTAGGACAATTATAATGAAAAATACTTTGGATGATTTTCATGATGATAGTAATAAAGATGATAGTAAAAATAAAATCTTCTCTCTTGATGTGTCCTTTTCTTTTTGTCAGGAATATCATCACTATTCAATGAGGGCTCATTTTGAAAATATGATCTACCTTCTGTATAGAGCCCTTGACCTATCATTTATAAAGAAGCTTAAAAATATCATTTTGCAAGGTATGGAAAATCACTAGTTCAGACAAGAGAGATAACATTTATTTCTTTATCTTCAGGTAGCTTTCCTATGGCAAAGAATTGATCAAAAATAATCCCAAAGGGGTAACTCACAAGATTTCACATACCAGACTACTTTAAATACAAGTCAGATCCTGGTAGCTACCAATGTCTGGGTTTACTGATGAAATTAGAAATTTTAAAAGGAGTAGATTTTTCCTTAAAATAGCTTTCTGTGTCACATGCACTTCAATTTATAAGGTGACACAGTTTTTCCCTCTTTGAATTGAATGCAAGAAGCTAAAATAATCTCCTCGTATATAGGCATTAATTTGTGCAATACTCTGCCGAATGTTGTTATTTCAGCTTGTCCATGACTTCTAAGGACGTTTATTCCCTGCCGCCCCTCTTGTTCTCCAATTTGAACAGATTTCAGATCAGCAATAATGAAATCAGGCCTTTTTCTGTCACCATACTGGTCATTTCATTAGCAATTTGAAAACTTAATTGCAGGACAAAATGCAAGTCTTTAATTCTCCTTAAAAAGACAATGAATTTTTCAAGGAGAGTCTATGATTATTTTAATTAAAAACCCTTTTCTTTGAAAGTTAAAACAACTTTAGCCTAACATCATCATTTCTTTAAACACATTAACTCACTAGAGCAAAAATGCAATAGTAACCCAGAGCCTGCATTACAAATTACATATTGAATGTGCCTTTAATTATTCACAATGGATTCCCTGAGTAACTAATATTCCTAAATACTTGGCATTGCATGCATATGTCATTAACAAGACAAAAATAACTGAAGCTTAATTCCGTTTTATACAGCTGTTGCCAAGCATTTCTGCCAATCAACCTTGACCTAAAGTTAGAACTTTTGTTAGTTTTCATGGCAAAATAAGGACACTCAAGTTTCAAGCTAGTGAATTTCGAGGAGTCCAAATTAATTAAAATAACTCAGACACCCAGCTGGCTCAGTTGAGACTCTTGTTCTCACAGTTGTGGGTTTGAGCCCCAACACATATCAAACATGCATAAAATATATCAAACATATGTAAAACACATAAAAACAGGGTAAGTCCCAGTGCACAGAATGGAATGAGTTTTATGTACAAACTGGGAAGGGTGGGTCAGGAAAAGTCTTGATACGTAATTTTAGCTATGAGGTAAGATTGGAGAGACCTGAAGCTTAGGGAACTTAGGTTACTTGTCCTTGAAGAAGTAATAAGAGAATGTTTCACTTTTGCAAGAATATTATTTTGGAGAAAGAGTGGTAGTTTCACCTATAAAGATAGCTTGAGTAAAAATTGTACCTGATTTAGAAAATTACCTTGTGTAGTTTAAACTTATTTTTGTCCAAGAGGCAGTGGGGATATATAGAATGTTTTTAAACACTGAAAGTGTATCATTAACATGTGTTGGTTAGTTTGGTGTGACTACCACTGAAGCCGGGAACTAGTTAGAAAGTTACTTTTTTTTTTTTTTTAAGATTTTATTTATTTATTTGACAGAGAGAAACACAGCAAGAGAGGGAACATAAGCAGGGGGAGCAGCAGGTAGAGGGAGAAGCAGGCTTCCCGCGGAGCAGGGAGCCCAGGACTCTAGCCCAGGATCCTGGAATCATGACCTGAGCTGAAGGTAGATGCTTAACAACTGAGCTACCAAGGCATCCCAGAAAGTTAGTAAGATATTTTGGGAAAGGATATCTTAAAATGTGTTTCACAGAACACTAGTTCTTAGAGGTTTTAAATTAATTTAAGTTGCTGTGTTGAAATAAGATTGGGAATTTTGTTTTAAAGGAGTCAATAAGCTTTCTTTATTGGAAGACATCTCTGCTCATGAGCATTTAAATATTTACAATGGTGTAAAGCATGTGGCATTTTTTAGATGTTTGTAAACATCATAGAAAGTCCTTTTTTTTGGTAGAGACTTTTAGAGGGCCAGTGTTCTCAAGGCTCTGAAAAATGTTGGTTCGATTATAGGTGATGGAGAATAGTAAGAATAAGGGAAAAAAAAAAAGAATTTAGGATTATTTCTTTTGGTGAAGAAAAGTGTGATAGGATTATTAACTGATTTAGAGAGGACAAGATAAAACAATATTAAAGATAGAATCACAACTTTGAATTTAAATGACAAGGAAATAAACACTTAAAAAGTGATGATATGTGACTGCTTAAATGGGACAAGTAGAAATGGAGATAATTGAGTTTTAGGTGAAGAGTGTAGGTGGTCACAGTATTTGATGAATATCCTCCTCATTCTTTCCTCTCTGTTAATCAGTAGACTTTCTACTTCTGATGTCTCTTCCCATGGGAAGGACTCCTGATTGGAGTAATAGTTTTGTTTTCTTTCTGAATACTTCTTTGTTCCATGAGAAGACTGGCTTATTTTATTGGTAAATTTCAAACTTTTGGTTGGAGTAAAAGGGGATCTGATTGTTCAACACAAAAAAAATATGTCCTCATAAGGAAAACTCTGGTTTTCAGTGCCATACTGTGAAGTGCTGCAGTAGGGTGCCGAATTAAAGCCACCATGGTAATATCCAAACTAAGGCATGTTCTCCAATCTAGATTGTATCTGTATAACAATTGGTATTTTGACTTCCATATATTTATCTCTCTTTTTTTTTTAAAGATTTTATTTATTTATTTGACAGAGAGAGAGATCACAGGTAGGCAGAGAGGCAGGCAGAGAGAGGAGGAAGCAGGCTCCCTGCTGAGCAGAGAGCCCCATGCGGGCCTCAATCCCAGGACCCTGAGATCATGACCTGAGCTGAAGGGAGCAGCTTTAACCCACTGAGCCACCCAGGTGCCCATATATTTATCTCTTTTATCTGTCTCTCAGTTGGTTCAAAATTTAGCAAAGGGATTTCATCAGCTTCTCTGAAACCCTCATGTGGGCCACACCACAGCTCCTCAGTTTCATACCTCTTCCATCCAAGAGAGCGATTTATCTTGAGACCTTAAAATTCAAATTATAAGTTCACATTAGAGACAACCTGATGCATAAGTTGGGGTGAGGTCTCTCTCTCAGTTTGGATGGCAGATTCACTTGGTAGAAATGCAGCCACAGTGGGCAGTTCTATTATACAAATTATTGATTAATTTAACATGACTAGCTTTAAGATTAGTTTATCATGAGCTTGAGAAAAACTCCACAAAGTAGAGATGGGTTATATAGTCAGAATAATCAGGGAAGACCAGCAACAGACTTGGATTCGGGGGGGGGGGGGAGTAAGTGCAAATTAGCATCCGTATACATAGAGGAATTTATTTTGCTTTTCCCAAGTTGTCCTTGTATGTCCTGAAGGCCTGAGATAGGACAAGTGAGACAACATGAATTCATGTATATTTAGTCCATTTACAATGGCAGTGACTAAGTTAGTGGAGAACATAACTTTTCCAAAAGCTCCCTGAATCATTGCCTAAGATGGAACTAGCTAAATAACTTTTGGATTTACATCTGATTACTGATTACATATAGCTTTTGGCATTAAAATTTCATAAGCAACCTCCAAACTGATCTAACCAATAGTAGTATATGAGTTTGTTTTTAGTTGGCTCAGAGCTAGCTCTGCTCATAAATCAAGCCAAACTATGCCCTTGGCTCATCTCACTCTTGTGGTGTAAAAAGGTAAATCCTGAGCAGTCCTCATTATCTCATTTTCTCTTCCACAATATCTCCTGAGACCACTTATCTCATGTACTATATTGCTCATTTACCAAAATTAAAATATTTCCTTCTCTTGATATGAGATTTCCTTTCTGATGGTTATTATTCAACCCTCCTGTAAAATCAGGATGTATCTTTTAAAATTTATTAATTCCCTTAAGGAAAATGGCCTCTCTGTATATAATTTTTAACATTCCATTTTCATAAGTCAGTACCAATCATCAATGTAACATCATATTATATTAACAATGTTGAGGTATAGTGATCGAATATACTTTTGGACCTGACACTATATGGGCACTGAAGTGCATGGTCAGTAAGCAGGCTCACAGCAGTATGAGAGAAGACCAGCCCATCCTAATGTTAAATAATCACCTTGAAAAAGTAGGTATCCAAGGCCCATTTAAATAAATTATTTCATCTTGGATTTGAAGATAGATGATGATAAAAATAATAATTGAAACAAATTGTATGGTATTCATGAACAATATCACTTTGATATGATCTATTTAACAAGGAGACTACAGGCGTATTTGTTTCATACTGAAACCTGAAAATATGATATGTATTTGATTCTTCTTCCTGCCATTAAGTATTTGAGAATTCCCTAGATTCTCAAGCCTGGAGTGATAAGGTGCAGTAATAGTGTTAGAGAATTTGCATCACGATTCTAATTTTAAATCGTGGAAAAAGAAAGAGTAAATATGGAATTCTACAAGCTGTCACATCAATTTGCCATTCTCCATCTTTATAAATGCCCTTCAAACTGAAAAAAGCAAATATTATTTAGAAGGAAGAATTCTCTGCCTTATTGCTATAATATGAGAATCAAAGGAGAAAATGATTATATTGGCTTATAGCTGAGAGTAAAATAACTTTCTAAAAATTAACTAATTGAATAGGCCTTCAAAATCAGTATCTAGATATTTAGCCTAACTAACGTACTATGAGAATCAAGACCTTAGGGCAAGGATTCAGGTCAGTTTATTTTTGTCCTATAGAAAATACCCTAGGAATGAATATCAAAGGAGGAGAAATGTAATAATTCAGATACTTTTGGGATAAACCAATCAAAAATACCCCAAACTGTAATCTGTTCAGTTTTTTGGCCCTTTAAATATTTCCTAAAACTGTATTTGTAGTAACTTCATGCATTTTGTTGTGGTTCTGACCAACTCAGGCATCGACATATCCAAGAATGATTCTTTTCCTTTTGCAAGGATTGCATTAATGGCAACAGACAGGTTGTCATAAAGGATTTTCTTGCTGTCTTTTGGGGCATCTAATGTGGGGACATATGCACTAATCAGTGTCACTGTCTGAACTCCCTCCAGCCTCAAATTTAATGTCTTAAGCCTGAGGCTGACCATATGGCTCAAAAATAAGTCTTTTCACCTTCTAAAAGGTCACAGTCTATCTTCAGTTACATTTTTAAAACTGCTTTAAGCCCATGATTTAAGTAGCTGGGTGACTTTCAGAAATGATAAATCTTTCCTGAGAATGAATGTGACTTGTTTACTAAGGAACAAAACAAAACAAGTCAATGTATCGAAATACATTTTAATATGTTGGAAAAACATATCTTAAAAGCAATAGAATCTTGAAATTTGTGGGTATAATTTTAATTATTTTCACATGTAATGAGGAAGAATCAAAATTATCAGTAATGGGTCTTGAATGCGAAGGAGGAATCTAAATGAGGGCACAGTGACATTTTCTTCTCAGATAGCTCAACTTTATCACCAATGATGAAAAATGAAAGCAACCTATATATAGATATAGATATTGATAAATATATTTTAGCACTTTTTCTTTTTAAACTCAATTTCTGGATGGGATCTACTACAACTGTAGATTATTTTTCTTTTTTTAGATTTTTAATACTTTGATGATTATATTCACATTTCAATATAAAATTCTTGGCAAATTAGAAAACAGAATTTCCATTTTTGTATTCTGGGAACTATTTATTAACCAAAGAAGCACTAAAATTAGTTTTTTTAAAAAAAAGACAAACGATTCTCTGTTGCAAGTTACACTTTCCTTTAAGAATTTAAGAAAATGAAATGAAATGAAACAAAATCTTTTTCCAAAACTTATTATGTTCCACGTCTAAAACACAAAGGCTAGCTTAATACTTCACTAAGTGCCCAAAGTGTGTTCAGAACCTGAGAGCTTTCACTTGTTACTTCAGACACTCCCAATCCTTGAATCACTTTGGTCTGAAGAAGGCAGCAATCAGAAGACAACACTCTCTCCAATCTGTAGATTGTGTAATTGACACAAAAACTCTACCTCGGATGCCTAACTCCTACTGTCTAGATTCTCTGACTTACGCTCATTTCTTCATGTAAGAGTCGCACCCTGAGTCACATCCAGTGTAGGGATTTTGATCATTTGGTTCTTGCCATGCTCATTTCAATGAGAAGTGATTCTTAGAAACCTTAGACTGTCCCAGTAATATCTAAATTTAATGTACCTCCCTGAATGCTGGTATTTCTCCTAGCCCCACTCACACTTGTTGGTTGTCTTACTTTTTCTGTTGGTCAGTTGCTGTCTCCTACTACACATACTGGTTAAGTCTGCAAACAGACCAAACCCTAACACAAAGATACCTTTAAGAATATCTTTTATGAGTGTTTTTTTAATACTCTGAATATGTGAATATGCTTTTTTTTTAAGATAATTATATTTTCATGGGTAGCTAGAAGGATATTTCTTCTTATGGGACACAAATGAGATCAATGAACTGTCCATACCTGAAACTACTATTGCACTGTATGTTAATTCTCTCGCATTTAAATACAAACTTGAAAAAAAAAGACTGCCAATAGCTTTCTGGTTTTTTTTTTCTTTTTTTTAAAGGCAAGTAGGCCAAGATCTACATGCCCCTTTTTAAAAGTAAGCCACTAGAGTGGGTGAGAAGAGTATGTTCTGTTGGTGAAACCTCTGCTGAAAGTTTTCTTGGTTAAAAATTCATCCTTGATGAATACTCAACAGGATGGAACTGGAGGGGATTATGCTGAGTGAAATAAATCAAGCCGAGAAAGACAATTACCATATGGTTACACTTCTTTGTGGAACAGAGGGAATAGTGTGGAGGACATTAGGAGAAGGACGGGAACAATGAAGGTGGGTAATCAGAGGGGGAGATGAACCATGAGAGACTGTGGACTCCAAGAAAGAATCTGAGGGTTGGCCCAGAGCGGTGGGATGGGTTAGCCTGGTGATGAGTATTAAGGAGCACTGGGTGTTATATGGAAATAGTGAATCATGAAACACTACATCAAAAACTAATGATATACTCTATGGTGACTAATATTAAAAAAAAAAAACCCTCATCCTTGGTTTTTCTTGTTTTTAAATAAAAAATTAAGGGAAACGTGTATCTATCAGCATTCCAAATGAGTTAATAGACGTTGGTGACTGGATGCCTTCATTGGATCAACATCCTAAATTTACAATCATTTATCTTCTCACTCATCTAGCACACACACACACACACACACACTACTATATATATATAAATAAATATATTCATATATTTTTATATATACTATACATATTTATATCTTGTGATTACAACCATCAAAGTCTAATCCAGTCATGGAAAACAATGAATAAAACAATTGAATGTTATTTCACAAATAAACACTTTTCTTAAAATAAATACACAAGTCATACAAATTATAAGACAGAAATCTGATGAATTATTACAGAATAAAACATGTGTCATTTGCATCCAGAGCAATAAACAAAATATTATTCCCAGAAGACTCCCCTATGGCCTCTCTTAACCTCTAGTCTCCCTTTCTCCAAAGGTAACGTGATCTTAATCTCTAAGAAAACAAATTTATTTTGCCTGTTTTTGAACAATATATAAATGGAGTCATACAGTATATATTGATTTGTGTCTGTCTTCTTTAGCTTAACATTATATTTGTAGATTTACCCACATAGTTGCATCTAGTAGAGTTTGTACATTTTCATTGTTGTGGAGTTTTCTGCTGTCTAAGTGGAACAGCGATCCATTCTGGTGCTTAAACTATTTTGTATTTTAGCAATTAATTAAAGCACTTATGGAGATTCTATACTTTTATTTTGGTTCGTGTATATTTACATTTCTGTTGAGTTTGTGCTGAGGAATAGAGTTACTAAGCCAGAGGACTTGCATTTTTTTTCAAATTTATGAAATAATTGGCAAATGTTTATTGAAAGTGCCTGTACTCAGCCTCATATGACTAGCTGAGAGCTCCAATTGCATCATGTTTTTTCTTGACACTTGGGATTTTCATTCTGTTTATTGAACAGGAAATTCTGTTCAGTTTTCAGCAATTCTGAACAGAATGTAGATAGTAATATTTCTATTTTAATTTGCTTTTGCCTGGCATCTAAAAAAAGTCTCTTCATATATCTTTTCTTTATATTTAGATATTCTCTTTTCCACAGAGTGTTTGTTAATGTCTGTTGTCTAATGAATTGTCTATTCTGTCTTTGAGTTCACTTTATCCTCTGAATTTGAGCCCTTAGGAGGTGTATGTATGGCCAGAATATCCTCCCTTGTCTTTCATGCTCTTAATTTTGTCCATTAATAGACGGTTTATGGTTTTAATGTAATCTAATTTCATAATTATTTATTTACTTTACAACTCATGCTTTTTATTACCTATTGAGAGACTATTTTTTTCCTTAGCATGAAGATAATTCTCCATATCATCTTTTGGAAGCTTTATTGTAATCATTCAAGTAGATGCAAGGTAGATGTTAAGATGCATTTTCCCCATGTTATTCAATTATTTTATTATCTTTTTTAAAAAGACCATCCCTTCACTTCCTCTGGAGCTGCGTCTTAGTCATAAGCCAAGCATTCATCTATGTAAGAATCTCTTTCCAAACTCACTAGTGTGTTCCATTTGCCACTTTTTTTTTTTAAATCATTCTGTATCAGTTACTCTCTTGTGATCATTTTCATACCTATAAAATCAAGCAAACCTTCCTAATTTGCCCTCCTTCAGGACTATTTTGACTCTTAGCTTGTCATTTTCCCTAAAAAATCATTTGGAATTTTGAGCTATCCTGGAATAAAGATATTTATTCAATAAATATTTGTCTAGTTTAGGGAGAGATGATGTCTTTCAAGTGTCAATCCTTTCAATTTATTAACATAGCACATACAGCATTTAATCTAGGTCTTCTTTGATTTTTTAAAAATTTTATTCCTTATATTACACTCCCCCCTTTTTGTTTCTCTTCCTGACTTGTACTGGCTGTAACAACCTAGACAATGATGAATGGAAGTGTGAAAGTACCCATTCTTGTCTATTTCCTGATGGCAGAGGAAAGCTTTTAACATTTCACCATTATGAGATTCCTTCTCATTGTTATTACAAAAAATCCTTTGTCAGGTTAAAAAAGGTGCTTTCTTTCCTAGATTGCTGAGTTTTTATTACTCAGATGACTGTGATGATAACAGTGATGATGATGATGATGATGATGATGATGATAAAAATAGTGATTTAAATTTAACAGATTTTTTTATAAGAATCTCTAAAGAACAGTTTTATTCTTTATTCATTTGTATACTTTTAGTTACCTTTTATTTTCGAAACACTTGCAGGACAATAAATAATCTCCTCCAATGTAATTTATAGTAACACCTTTTTTTTTTTTTCTAGAACCTAAAGATGGCATTTCCTGTTTAATCAGCTCTTAGCCTTTTGAGGTTGAGACTCAATATGCTTACTGTACAAAAAACACTACTCCCAACATCCGGTTCAATAAAATTTTGTGCACCTTAATGTTTTCCTCAATATTTTTCTTGGTATAGGCATATTCAGTCAGATCATGTATACTCTTAATTCTTTAGCTAAATATTGTGAAACTTCTCCTAATAATAATTATACTAACTTGCCCTTCCGCTGAGAGTATCTGAATCTATTCCATCTCCTTACACTAGTTATTGCATTTTAAAGTATTATTTTTAGCATGCTATGTGAAATTGGTATCTCATTTTAATTTTCATTGTACAATAGGCTTTTTAATTGGAAAAAGATAGATATACAACTATTATTTCCAGAACTATTAATATTGAAGTTTGGCTTATGAAAGAGATAAATCTGGAAAATAGGGAATAGAACAGCTTGTTGCTTCAACCTAGTGGGGGTGATGGCCTCACTATAGAAAAAGTTTTTTTTTTAATTATTATTATTATGTTCAATTAGTCAACATATAGTACTAAGCATTGGATATTTTCAATCTGGTTCCAAATCAAAATTTTCTCATTTATCACAAATGATTATACAATACGTAAGGTATATAAGCAAAAGTTCTTTTAAGTCATCCTTAATTAATCTGCAAATATAATTACACAGTAAAATTACATTTGATGCACAACATAGGCCCACCTTTAAATCCAAAACACTTGTAATTATCTCTTACTTTTCAAAGAGAATCTTTAAAATTTTAAACACTTTATATAAAAGACCAATGAGGGATGTATTCTTTGCATTTCTTTACTAATAGGTTATTTGTATCATTCACAATAGTCATTCTTGTTCATGTACCCTGAAATGCTTTGATTTAGTCCATTTTAGATTAGTATTTATTTCTCAATTCTCTGGTCACTTTTGCTATTACTTTATAGATGATTTCACAACAGAAATGTTGAATAAGCAAATTCACCTGGCTTGAACTACAAACAATATCTACGTATTATTTTACATTCTATGTTAAATATGAATCTCTAAGTGCAACTTTAATCCCTTCACCAAGATATAGAAGGATAATGTTGGTAATTTATAATTCCTTCTGATAGGGAAAAATATTATATAAAACGTTAGGGGTGGTTCCCAGGTGCTAGTTTCACAGTGATTTATAATACAATGTTGTTTCCTTGTCTTTTATTGCAGAAAATTAAATGGGAAAAGATTGATTTTGCTACTATTGCATTTAATCAAAATTTTTAGTAAGTGAAAGACAGCTGTCACTTGCTACATGAAATGCAAAAAGAAAGAAACCTTTGTTATTTTTAGATCCTCAATTCAAAGAAGTTTTTTTTTTTCCTTCTGTGAGAGACAGGGCCTTGACTGTATGATATTTTTTTAAGACACACTTTCTAAAAGCAAGCCAATAAAAGTTTTGGAAATAAAATACAAAGCTTTTCCTCGTGTAGATAAAAATGACAGTCACTGTAGTGAATGGTCATTTAATAGTTATGATGATTATGGCCATCTAGACTGAAATTTTCTCTAATCACATTTTTGGTTTTCTCCTGAGATCTGTCCCTCAGAATTGCAGAGCTTGCCTAGCATTCATTTGATATATAATGCTTTGAGCTTCATAGGAATAAAGTACTAACTTGTGTCTAGGCATGCTTGGGGAATGTAACTCTACACAGTGACATGCAGAGAATTACTCGTGGGCCATTGGCCACAGTCTAGTAAACTCCCTATAATTCATAAACTATTGAGACAATTCTTTGGTTTCCTGGGTGGATAACACAGGGTCACTTCCAACTCTGCAGTGCCAGTGAAAATATTTAAAATTTTTGCCAGAGGAGCCATTGGCAATATCATTTTCTTAGCTTTTAGTTTTGGGCTTATGACTGAAGACTTTAAAGGTAAACTTCTACTAAAGAATAAATGTTCCAAAAATTAATTGGCACTATGCCAGTGTTTATTTTTAGTAACTGAATCTCCATACATTTAATGCTTTAGGTTTTTTAGCTAAATCAGTATATATATAACTTCTAGATAGACTTTTTAAAAGATTTATTTATTTATTTATTTGGGAGAATGAGAGAGAGAGAGGAAGCATGGCGGAGAGAGGCAGAGGGAAAGGAAGAGGGAGAGAGTATCTCAAGCAGACTCCTCATTGAGCATGAATCTGGACTCTGGCCAGAATCTTACTACCTTGAGCTGAAATCAAGAGTTGGTGCCACCCAAGGCCAAGTTATAATTTTGCTTAGTCTTGTTCATATGAGTTGTTTTCATTTATGCTTATAAATATATCAGGCACATAAATGAATCCATACACTAATGTTTTTAGTTTTTTCTGCTAATTGGAATAGATTTGTCCCATTTGAAGTTCCCTTGATGTTTAAGATCGTCCTAGTACTGATCTCAAGAAGAGACACTAATTCATTGCACCAATCTACACTTCACCAGCAAGTTATGAAAGTTCCAGCCCCTCCTTCTCATTGGTAACACTTGCTGCCGTGTTTCTAATTTAATCCAGGTTGGTGAGTTTGTTTTGTCACTTTTGGGTTGTAATTCGAATTTTGTAAATGATTAATGGTGTTGAGAAATATTTTTTATCTTTTTGGCTTTAATTTGTGTCCTCCATTGTCTATTTTTTAACAGATTTGTAGGTTTATTTAATGCAAGTTTTTCTTTTTAATTCTTTTTTTTTTTTTTTTAAGATTTTATTTATTTGACAGAGAGATACACAGCCAGAGAGGGAACACAAGCAGGGGGAGTGAGAGAGGGAGAAGCAGGCTTCCTGCCGAGCAGGGAGCCGGATGTGGGACTCGATCCCGGGTCTCCGGGATCATGACCTGAGCCGAAGGCAGTCGCTTAACCAACTGAGCCACCTAGGCGCTCCAAGTTTTTCTTTTTTTAAAACAAGATGTGTATAGTGAAAATATTTTCTCACAGTTGGTGACTTACCTTTTCAGTCTCTTACTGGTGCCTTCTAATAGACCTTTATAGTTTTTGTACTGATTTATCAATGTATCTTTTATTGTTTGTACTTATTGCTTCATGTTGAAGAAAAATCTGCATAGGGGTTCCTGGGTGGTACAGTTGGTTGAGTGGCTGACTCTTGCTTTCAGTTCAGGTCATGATCTCAGGGTCCTGAGATTGGGCCCCTCCTCAAGCTCTATGCTCAGCATGGAGCCTGCTTGGGCTTCTCTTTCTCTCCTCTCCATTTGCCCCTCCCACTGCATTTTCTTTCTCTCTCTAAAATAAATTTAAAAATCTTTTAAAAAATATACATGTATATGAATCTATTTTCCTGTAATTTGTAATGCAAACTATATATTTTACTTTCACATTTAGGCCTATAAACTACCTGTATTTTTTCTTTTTTTTCTATGTTGTGAAGTAATGATCAAAATGGATTTTTTTCTCGTACAGACACATCCATGGATGCAACGTGATTTGTTGAAAATACCACCATTTTCCAAGTTCACTGCACTTGCACCTATTTTATAGTCAGATGGCCTTTGTGGGGGTGTTTTTCTGATTCTCAATTCTGTGCAAGTAGTCTATCTATCCTTGAATGAAGCCATACTTTTTAAATTGCTATAGCTTTATAATAATTATTAATATTTTCAAGAGCAAGTCCTTCACTGTTGTTCCTCATTGGCTTTAGAATTTTCAAAACTCCTTTAAATTTTCTATTTTCTTATAAATTCTAGAACTATCTTATTCCCAACACCTTATTCCCACACACAGAAAAAAAAAAAACAAAAAAACAAAACAACAACTTTCTGGCATCACGATGGTGATTTCATTAAATCTCAAGATCTGTTAGAGAAGAATTAGCCATTTAATGATTCTAAACCACCTGGGGCACCTGGGTGGTTCAGTCATTAAGTGTCTGCCTTCGGCTCAGGTCATGATCTCATGGTCCTGGGATCAAGCCCCATGTGGGGGGGGGGGTGCCAGCTCAGTGGGGAGTCTGCATCACCGTCTCCCTCTGCCTCTGCCTCTCCTGCTTGGGCTCTCTTGCTCACTCTCAAATTAACAAATAAAATCGTAAGAAAAAAAAAATATACAGGGTGCCTGAACAGCTCAGTTGTTTAAGCAACTGCCTTAAGCTCAGGTCATGATCCTGGAGTCCCAGGATCAATCCCCATGTTGGGCTCCCTGCTCAGTGAAGAGCCTGCTTCTCCCTCTGACCCTACCCCCTCTCACCCTCTCTCTCTCTCTCTCTCTCTCTCTCTCTCTCGTTTACTATCTCTCTATAAATAAAAAAAATATTTTTAAAAATTAAAAAATTAAAATTAAAAAAGATATAGAATATTTCCATCAAATGGAAAAATGTCTTTGTATCACTCTATGTTAACCCCTCTCATCATTCCTAGCCCGCAATAACCACTGACCTGACTTCTGTTCTATAGTTTTGACTTTTCCAGAATGTCATGTAAGTAAACTCACACAGTATGTAGTCTTTGGTGCCTGGCTTCTTCTCTTGAGCATGATGCATCTATCTGAGGTTTTTTTTTTCTCTGTAAGGCTCAGTAGTGTTCTATTGTATGAAAATACAACAAATTATATGTCCATTCGTTGGTTAATGGATGTTTGAGTTGTTCGCAGTTTGAGCTCTTATGTATAAAGCTTCTATAAACATTCATGTGGACATATGCTTTCTTTCCCTTGTACCATATGGTAAGTGTATGTTTAACTTTATGAGAAACTGCCAAGAAGTTTTCTGAAGTTGCTAGAGCCTTTTGATTCCCATCATTTGTGAGTTGAGCTCTTCAGCTGATACGCTTCCTTGCCAGCATTTTGTCCTCTATGGTTGCTCTTGTTTTTAAAAGTTTTAAACATTTTTATAAGAGTGCAGTACAACTGATTGTAGTCTTAATTTGCTTTTACCTAAAGACTAGTAATGTTGAACACCTTTTCTTATGGTTATTTGCCATCTACCTCTCTTCTTTGATAAAGTTTCTGTGTAAACCTACTGACCCCTCATTTCTTAGCGGGTTGTTTTTCCATCTTATTAATAAGTTGCTAGCATTTTTTATAGACTTCGGATACAAATTCTCTACCAGAAACATACTTTACGCTTGCAGGTGCTGGTTTGGTTAGCAGAGAATAGGGTGGAATTAAGCTTCCATTTATTCCTTTAGCCAGATTTAACTGTGCAAAAAACATCCTACAAAATGTTTGCAATAGCCACTGGATGTTTTTAGAAAATTAACTCTCTAGGCTTATGATACTATTCATTTCTCCTTAATTTTTTTTTGCTCTGTAATGCAATCTGGGCATTTTGGTTTTAAATTTAACTGAAGAGATGGAGTTTATGAATGAGAGAATAAGGTACAGTGATAAGAAGTACACATGGTACCAGGAGAGAAGGAAAATTTACAGAAAACCTTTGGGTTTCCAAAGGGATGGATTAGTGGATTTGGGCCAGTTATAGCTACAATTCTAAGGGGTCATGTTATTGGGATTGTTTCTGTTTTCACCATAAAAAAATATGTATATTGCTATGTAAGTCTACTTTATATGAGACATATTAAGCATTTGCTGGTAATCACATGTTCAGTTTAATGACTTGACTGATTTAAACTAAAAATACAATGTGTTCAATATGATACTGTGTCATTTTCAGAGCAGGATAAGGCCACTTCAAAATTATAAGTCCTTTTAATTCTGATTATACAATATCTCCCATCAAATCGTATGTCTCATATTTCCTTCTTTTAAATTTTTACTACTATTTAGCCCAGCAGAAATTTTAAAATGAATTTTTAATGCTCATTTCCTTTAACTTTATAATTAATCTATACAAGCTTTTTAAAAATTTTTTGGCCATCTAATTAATACCCTTGTTATAAAGTCTTTTTTCCCCCTCAGGACTCATTAGCTATTTCAGAAAAATAAAACATGGTAGAGCAGCCTATTAGAAATATTAGAATCATGATTTATGAGTTGCAGAATTTATATCAAGCTAATAACAAACTGTATTTTTATTTCTGTATGTATTCACATACTGTATGTTATATTTAATAACAATACAAAGATAAAGTGTTTATTTAAATATAAGCAGGTATTCATACATATTCTTGGTAATGATCTTTTAACCCTAACCTGTGTTATCCTCTGACTAGCGTTGAAATATATACTTAATTTCAATTAAATCTGAATTTCAGATAATTACATTTTAAGAAAGTATATAAGTGTGTCTCTGCAATGTTTGGAACATATACACAGTTCAAGCTCTACTCTAGGCTTGACTCAACTCTAGGTACATTGGACCACACACTGTTCCTTAAGGATCACAGGTGTTACTGAATCCCTAGTTCAGCTGCCTGTTACTCAAAGGGCCAATACTCAGAGATGAGTATTGGTTGAAAAGGAATTTGAATTTTATTCTGGAGGCTGGCCATCTGGGAAGAAGATGGACTCTTATCCAAAAACCAACTCCAAGTTTTCTGCCTAGCCAAGAGGGCTCTAAAGGGACAAAGCGTTGTTAATCAATGAGGGAGCAGAGTGGCTTATAACATTTCCTGATTCTATATAGATATAGGGGTGCCTATTCAGTTTCCAGTGCTTGAGAGTTATGCAAGAGATCTCATTCCTGTTCTGTGATGTGCGAGGACCTTCTATTCTCCTCTTATAAAGAAATGCCAGATTTATAAATACACAAGCAGGGTTAGTAATGAAGCATGTGAACTTAAGAACACATATGAAAGATCACCATGCTATGTTATGAAGAGCAAGGCAGCTTCGCAGGCATTAACCTTAAAGCCCTGTCACTATTCCTTATACACTGAATGTTCTTTACCAGAATCTTCTTTGATTTTCTTCCTATCTCTGCTCCATCACCTTCTCCATCTGAGTTATTTATTGTATTTACAATTGTATTCCCCTCCACACCCTGCTCTACTTTTTCGTTTTTCCACAATTCTATCAAAAGTCTTCGTATAATTATGTATTTTATGTCTTGTTTTTTGAATATCCTTGTGAGATCCATGAAGGTATGGATTTTTCCATTTTGTCCATGACTATATCCTAAGCTTTTAGAACAGTGCTGGCCCATAAGACACACTAATAAACATTTATTAAATAAATTAATGAGTGGGCAGTAATGATCTAAACACTTAGAGAAAACGGTTTGTTCATTTTGGTGGGAGATATGTGGATTTGCACAACAAATAGAGAAATTAATGTTACCAATCTACTAAAGTAAGATCAAGATTATTTCCATATGCATTTATTTGAGGGCCATTCCACTATTTTTATTATTGAACTTGGATCATAACTCAGCTTATTTTTTCCACAGGTGCATTTTTTAAAATTAGTTTAAAAATATACTGACAGGGCCACCTGGGTGGCTCAGTCGTTAAGCATCTGCTTTCAGCTCAGGTCATGATTCTGGAGTCCTCGGATCTAGCCCCGCATCGGGCTCCTTGCTTGGTGGGAAGCCTGCTCCTCCCTCTCTCACTCCCCCTCCTTGTGTTCCCTCTGTGTTTCTCTCTGTCAAATAAATAAGTAAAATCTTTAAAAAATATATTCTGAGAAAGCTTATTTCTCATTTTAGTGACAGTGCACATATGAATAAAGTTTATAATGACCTGGGTATATTCTGTGAGATATATGGTATTAATTGCTTTTGAGCTATTTTATATGTTGCTCTCTTAAACACCAATTCCAAGCCACCTATTAAGTGATCTATCAATATGCTACTTGACTTCTGTGCATCATCTTGCCTCCCTTTTATTGAATCTTTAAAGGTCTTGAGGATCTCCACTATGTTCTATAATGCCTTTCTCATATGAAACTATGGAATTATAAGTACTAGTGTTAGGAATATTTTTGCTGCTTCTGATAAGTATGGTATTACAAATCTTATGACAATGTTGAATCATATGAGTAAACATATTCTCCTTTGCACTGGTTGCTGAAAGTTCAGAGATAAATATATACCATTACGTGGACATTGGACTAACATAGCAACCTCTCTGATTCCAACATCATAATTTTTTTAGTGTTCTTATCGTTTCTTGATTTTTCATTTATTCTTAAGATCTTGTAGATGTAAATGCATGTTTTAAGTGATACTGAGTATTTCAAGGGAAAAAAGAAGGGCATTACTGAACAATGAAATAAATGAAGAATATCATTTCATCTAGCATTTTCGCTTGTAGCTACCTTCACACTTGACTGTAAGGTGTTGTCTCTGGCAAAACCATTCATCCCCACTTACTCCCCAGTGCTCCCCAACAGTTTCACTCAGGGACAATATGCAACATTATGGGGTATAGAAGTTGCCATAAATCAGTCTATATAATTCTAAAAATGTTTAGATAATTTGAAAATCCCAAAGCGTGGCTAACAATTTATATAATTTCAAACCTATTATTGGTTATACAGCTGGTATTTTAATGCAGTGGTTGAGTTAAAATTACACTCTGTAATCCTAGTGCCTTAAGACGCATGACTCTTCAATCGTTTGATTTCCCACCCTGTCTTCTGATACTCTTTTGTGGATCATATTTATTCAAGAAATAACTATTTAGCTACTATTAAAACCCTCTATCATTCTAAGCCATTTAAACACAAATTGGTCACATCTTTAGTTCTCCAATTTTGTCTTCATTTCTGTTTGACATTTTCCTTACAGATAATAATGCCTTATTTTTTTATCCACTCTTTTTTGCTGACTAGAATTGATGAAATTAAACATCTGAATGTCAGTAATGCTGAGGATTTTGTAAGCCCACAAGACACATTTTATTTTCAATTTTTATAACTAAGGCAGATTTTCACCCCAAGATTTAGATTGTATGACTCAGATTAAAAAAATTTTTTTTCCATTTTTAAAACATGTGTGACCCCAAACCATAAATCATACTTCTGGGGCTTGATTTACAAGGACATCATCATTTTTCCTTCACTTTTAAAAAGCATATTCAACAATGAATTCAAACATTATAGCTTATCATGTATTTATGAAGTGTTTATGTCCATTAAACTCTGGAAAAGAAGAAGTACATAATAAATATTTTTAAAATCTAAACTTTTAAAAATGTCAAATCACAGGTTAAGTAGTTAATTAATTTTCTACTCAACTCATTACAAAATAATAAACATGATCTTTTATTCTGAGCATCTCCACTCAATTTTCTCTCACCACATACCACATCAAAAATCCAGTTACTCATTGAGTATCAGAAACCACTAGCTTGTCTAGAGAAAATGTTTAGATATGAATTAGCTTACTCCTTGGCCAAGACTCTCCTTACACTACATGATAGACAAGCATTTCTGGCACAGTGTCAAAATTTATGCCTTGAGGTTGATTTCTAGCACTGTAGGACACACCTGTGCCTTAAACCCAGTGTTTCATTATTTCCCTATGTCCTGCCTTGTTGTTTTACATTTCTCTGTATCTCTCAACCCAAATATGAAAACCATGATGAAACCCTTAGACGATTCAGTTTTTCCTCTTCAGTGCTTTAACAATGTTAAGGATATACTTCTATTTCATTTCAATACTCATGACACTGTATTTGTATTAAATTTTTCATTAATATGTTTACTGCAAATTAATGGGATAGAGAACATTTCTTCGAACTGGCTAAACAACAAATAATAATAAAGGTCCATATCACTGAGATAACCACAGTGACTTCAAATTCTTTACTTTTATTTACACCATCAAATGCTAAGTCTATTATGGACAGATGTCATGGCTTGCTATTCATTTTTCGACTTGTAGTATTAACAAGTTGGTAGACATACAGAGTATAGAAGACATTCCAGTTAATAAAGTTACGTAGGACTGGTTGGGAAAATGAAGTAAGGAAGCTAGCTGAAATCATTTTATAGAAATTAATGTTACTGCAGACATCTTTACAGTTGAGAGTATTTTAACAACCAAATATATAGTTGGAAGGGAAGAAAAGCCTGGTATTTGATCTACAACATAGGCATCTGTGATACTACACAAATTAGCACAAGGTCTTCACAATTACTCCATAAGAAAAAAATCTAAGACGTAGTTCTTAAGTATGAACCTGTCTTAACTATCACATTAAAAAAAATTGACTTCTCTAAGGCTTGATGTGAGATTCATGTTTGTCTCTCTTACTTCTACCGCCACTGAGCAAGGCTGTGCAACCCAGGATAGCATGGGTCTTCCAGATTAACTGGAAACAATGTTACACAGAGTTGGTTAAAACAGTCAAGACGAGATCTCCATTTATGGGGGAGAGAGGGTTGAGCACCATCCCAGAGCAGAACTCTCATTGTTTGTACTTCCTTTGGAGCAAGGTTAATTAGGATCTGATTTTTTTTTTCCTCCAAACCAATTCGGAAAATGAAAGCAATAAAATACTTATTACCTTACCTTTTGACGCTGGGAACAAATCTTTAGCTTTAAATTTGCCAGAGTTATTCCCAGTGTCTTTGGTGCAAAGAACCCTGAACTGATGGAGTACAGCAATAAGGAAAGTAGGTAACCAGACTTTTTAAGATTATCTGATGGATGGAAAAACTATAGCAAATGATGAAAAACAGGTTCAAACCGAAGTGGGACACAGGTGTGAGAACAAGACAAGATGCATCTAGACCAGATCAGATTAGAATCTGTTCTGAGAAGAGGAATATTTAAATCAGAATTCTGCTGTGTATAAAGTGTATAAATTGAACCGAAAGGGCTTCTATATATATAAATCCTCCTCCTATTGTGTTGATTCAGTACTTTCCAGTAATCACTCAGCTCTCTTCATAAAAATCTTGAGACATCCCCACAGGCATTGATGGAGATCAATGTCAAGATTGGCTTGGTGCTACTTAACTACCTGGGTCAATGTTCTTGTTTGCAAGATGTCAATAACCAAGCACTTTATATTCTGACTGACTTTTGCATAGTGTCGGGATAAGTTACAGTATATGTTCTGAAAAAAGCACATGTGAGAGGAAAGTCAAATTGAGGAATATCAGATTTAATGGGTGATTTGGTAATTTACCCTAAGAAAATAGCGTTTTGAAGGGACAATACAGATCATTGAATAAACAGGGGGTGGGGGGATGGGTATCAAGACAAATTTCTATAACATTGTGACATTCAGCTGCATAAAAAAACTATGCTTCCTCTTGCTTATTTCGCTGCTCTCTGAAATTCTGTTTATCAACCCCAGAAAGTGTCTTTTGAATTGGATTTTGATAAAATTGCTTAAGTTGATTGCAGCTAACAGTTGAGGTTGAAAGGATATAGTCACAACACCTGTGTACAAACAAATCTGACATTATTTTATTTTGCCTTGTAAATGTAATTAAAGATACAGGTGAAAGGCATATGCTAAAGCAATTGATAAAACTGCATATATTTTTCTCATGCAATTCTCACCAGAGACTCCATATATATACACAAAATCCATATATATAAAATCTGTCGCAGCCATATAAAATCTGTCGCGGCCGGCGCGATAATGTAAGCTGAACCTGAGGACAAGGAGATGGGAAAACAAAGACAAAAGACAAGATGAAGAACAAAAGAGATGGGGACAGGAGGGACAAAGTGGATGATGTCCAAGCAATGCCGATTTTATTAAGGGTTACAAAGCTTTTTATAGTAGACTGTGCTCAATTGAACAAGAGGCGGTGACGATAACAAGGTTACATGTTTTTCTTATTATCATGATTTCTACGCACACCCCTGATCATGCTCAAGTCCCTAGGTAAGATTAAGATCCTATAATAGTAAAACTGCCTACGTGACTACCGCTGCCTATGGGACTACCGCTGCCTCTAGCCAAGTGCGCTATCAATGCTCTCGCTGAGTGGAGTGGGAGCCCTAATAGGCCGGTACCAGGAGTTTCACTCCTTAACTCTAACCTGCCCAGGCGCGAACGTCCGAGCTAGTGAGTCCAGAAGCTACGCCTCAGCTGTTGACACTGCCAGGTTCTGGGCTCCCCACAAAAATCTACTTATATACAACTCTAAATCTCAAGTTTGCAAACTGTGGTTTGAGACTAAATGTCAATTCTTGCTTTTACACAAGCCTGACATATTGTATCAGAATAGTTTGAAGAAACAAAGATGAAATGTACAGAAGTGAATTTGATAATGGAACAAAACTAAGAATATTGTATAGATCATCCACTTCTTTATAGCATTTTGTGTAGACTCCATTCAGTACATTGTTTCACAAGAATTTGTGTTTTAAACCTAAGCATAGTAAAAAAAGTGCAATTATTTATGTTTTGCGATTTAAGTAGAGATGAAAGAAAATTGTCCTCTTTATGAGTATTTCATCTCTAAGGGAGAGTTATTTTCATTTATTTATCCAGACTGAATAATAAAAGTAATAATTTGTTTTGCTTAGAAATTATTTATTACAAAGAAAAATTAGAAAATTGGAAAAAATCTGTCAAATCTAATTTTTCTCCCATAAGCAAAATAAGAAAAGTTATAATCTTCTTATTGTTATGAATATTAAGGTATCTGAGGAATATAGCATATGTGATCAACAAATGAGCTGTTGTCCAATTAATCCATAAGATAGAAAAGAAACTACTTTATCATGATAAAAATAAAGCCTAGAAACATATCTAAACTAATTGAATTGAACCATTTTGACACACTCCAAGTATTCATAATATTCCATCCATTAATCATGACAAAATAAACATCAAAACTTTAGAGATAATTCTAATTTATAAATAAAGTGAACTCTGATATGTGATATTTCGATATATGTATAGTAAAACATGCTTACTATTTTGTAATTACATCTCACCAATAGGTGTCACTATTGGTGAGTTTAGTACAAATTCAAATTAGTTGCTATTTAATCACATAAAATAATATTAAGAAATGGTATCAAGAGGAATACAAATAGATAATTTTCAAGAAATGAAATAAAAAAACATTTCAGAGTATATCTTTTTAACAAGAAATCATTAAGTAACCACAAATAAAGAAGTGTAAGCATGAATATTATTGTTGTTGTGATACAAATATATCCACACTGTGCTTAATGGAATTTAATTTTACCTTTAATACCTGTGGAATGAGAAAAAAATGGGCTTTCTTATCATCTGTAGTTGTCATCTTCTAGGATAAACATATCACGGAGTGAAGTGCAGGGTTCATACTCCTGCATTTAAAATAATCAATCAGTGTTGAGGATTAGTCAGTGATGTGCATGCATACAGAGAGCATGTGTGCAAGTGTGTGTGTGTTTGTGTGTGTGTGTGTGTGTGTGTGTGTGTGTATGAGAGAGAGAGAGAGAGAGAGAGAGATTGCATTATTTGTCAGAATTTAGCCTACTAATTACCTCTAAGAATAATTTATTTTTTTCTTTCTATGGCCCATACACAAAATTATGGTATTCAGATCTATACCTCTGTTTCTATCAATAGTGTAGATGTTTCCTAAAGTCTCATCCAAAACCACAAACCATTTTTAAAGGAAGCCCTCTTGCCCAGCTTCCCCTGAGTGTGATTTCTGTCCTTTAGGCCAACCACATCTGTCTATCTCTGTCCAGCAGCATCCCCTTCAAGGAAGACAGAAACATCAAAGCACCTAAATGGCCCAAGATAAGCAGAAGAAAGATGATTATTCGATCTCTGAATAACTCCACTGTTAGCATTCCTAGAGTCTTACCCAACTTGGAAATTGTACTTATTTGAGGAAGTAAAAAGACTGGTTGCCTAGTTTACTAGAGCAGTCTTTTTTTACCTAAGAATACTTTATAATATTTTTTCTTGGATGTGAAAGGAAAATGATCTAGAATAAAAGCAAAGGGTAAAAGCTCCAATATTCTTCTTAGTCTTCTTGTTCAGACAGTAGAAAAGCTGTCGTGTGACACTTGAAAATGATGGTTGGGTAATTTGGAAGACGGTAGTATATTTTTATTAATCAATGTTTACAATTAATTATTCCCTACCAACTAAAAGTTATTATATAATCATACTTTTATCAAATTATGTTCTAATTATTTGCTTTTATTGAGATTGTGCTTCCCAATGTTCATTTTTCTTTCAGATATTCAAGTGTTGTTACATTTCTGAAGTCTAAATGAAATTCTTTTTTCCTAAACAGCTTTTTTTTTTGAGATAGAGTTCACAAAACAGAATTCATCCATTTAAAGTGCATGATACAATGATTTTTGGTATTTACACAGCGTTGGGCAAAGACCACAATCAGTTTTAGAGCATTTTATGTAATACATGTAAGTACAGAATTTACCCATAAACTATTGGTGATGTTCATGTAACATAATAAAATTTTAAACTGATCTGGATTGTTTGATGCATGTGATAATCATTATGTAGGGAGAAAACTGTTTATCAATTAGACAAAGTAGTTCATTACCACTCAGTGCTATTCTTCAGGATACCAAATGGGAAACGTCAGGCAAACTGCCTTTTCTCACTAACTTCTGTCTGCTGAATCAATCTCCTACCTCTTCCTTTAGGTCTTGGTTTCTTCTTTTGGAGCTAAGTGGTTAACAGCTTGACTCTGGAGTCTTATAACTTGGCTTTAAAGTCAAGCATTGCCACTTTCCAGCTATGCACCCTTTGATTAATTTTGTAACTTCCCTAAGCTTCATTTTTCTTTGCTAAGCAAAATAAGAAGAATGGCAACCTCTTCACTGCCATGAGGGCTAAGTAAGGTATTTGAGGCACGTAGCATAGCATGTGGCCTCCAATATGTGGTCAACGAACGAGCAATTATTAAATTAATCAAAGAGTATTACATTTCTCTCCTAATTATTTCTTCAATCTGATATTTTGTCTCTGTCTCTCTCTATTAAAACCAAATTAGTTCAGGCTCTTACTAGCTCTCTTATATTATTCTAGTAGTCTCACAGCTAGTCTCCTTTTCCTTATCCTTAAATGTTCCAAAGCATCGTTCCAAAGCAAATATCTGATTCCATAACCTTTTTATTTTGCATGCACGACTCTCCACCTTCTACTATCATCTTTTTCACTTACTTCAAAATATTTACATATACTTATTTATAAACCATATACACAACCTACTCTGTGGCAAGCATTGTAAAATATAAACAAAAACAGGAAATAAGATGAGATAAATATAATCAGAAGACAGTATTTGTCTTCAGACATTCCAGTGAATTACCTTGCATAATCTCTTAGAGGGATGCATTTAAATTTTGAGGCTCCCGCTAGTGATTCAAAGCTTCGTAGCAAGTATTTGTATGTTTTTATCATATATTTTTTTTGTCTTTCACTACCTTTCACTTAAATGTTATGTTCTAGCAATATAGACAAACAGCAATTGTTCGCCTGCACAAACCCTGCTGTTCTGGTCTGGGTGACTTTCCTATTCACACTCCTGGAGCACACTACCCAAACTACAGGGAAAATCTACACTCACCCTTCATTAACTTTCTCCTACTTTCACCTGATGCAGATTTTATTATTCCTTTTTCAATATTCTTTTTAATACTATGCATAGTACTGGGTTGTAATTTTTCCATATTATTTTTAATTATCTGGTTACTTTGATTATGCTTTTAGATTGGATTTCTTACAGGGAAGAACTGTTATTTTTCTTTGTTATTACCTAGATAATAAGAATTCCATAAATATTTACAGAATTAAATTATTCAACATATGTGTTGAACTAAGTGAACCATTTGTGAGATTTCTTGGATTTCTTTGCATGCTTTATACTAGACTGTGTTCAACTCCTATTCACTCTTTAAAACTCGGAGCAAGTATTTCCTCTGTAATATCGCCTTTGGCTTTTTTGTTTTTCAAGGCAGAGTTGATTTTCTCTTCTTGGAATTATTTCTTTACCTGGTACTTACAAATATTAGTGCTTTTCTCCCAGATTGAAATTTTTGCTCTACAGGTCTAGTTGTTGCCGAGAAAGCTTGATTTTACGCATGTTAAAGATAATGTGTCTATTTCCAGTTTGTTACAATATTATTTATTGATCGAATCAATAAACAAATAACCAAAGGAATGAATGAGAAAGTTATCAAATGGTTACTGAGTAATTCAAGATTCACTGTTTTAAGTGGTCTCATTTTTCTATTATAAATCTTTTTTTCTTGTTAATAAATGAAAATTTATTAAAATATTTTGCAGTACAGGTTAACTGATGTAGTAAATTCAGAAAAATACTTGAAATCAATTCTTGAGGATGTATTTATATAGTGTTGTATGTCTCAAATACCAGTTTCTTTCTCTTCCTGAACCTGAAAATGTGGTTGGGAAAGACATTTTAAAAGATTATAATAACGTAAAATATGAAATTGCTTTGTTTAGTTCTTTCTCTTAAATCAAAATATCTCCTGATTTCTTTTTTTAATAAGTTATTTTATTTTTTCAGTGTTCCAGGATTCATTGTTTATGCCCCACACCCAGTGCTCCATGCAATATGTGCCCTCAATACCTACTACTAGATTCATCCATCCCCCATCACCTCCCTTCCAAAACCCTCAGTTTGTTTCTGAGTCCAAAGTCTCTCATGTTTTGTCTCCCTCTTTGATTCACCCCAAGTCACATTTCCTTTCCTTCTGCTACTGCCCTCCATGTTACTCCTTATGCTCCTCAAGTAGGTGAAACCATATGATACTTGACTTTCTGTACTTGGCTTATTTCACTCAGCATAATCTCTTCCAATCTAGTCCATGTTTCTACAAAAGTTGGATATTTATCCTTTCTGACAGAGGCGTAGTATTCCATTGTATATATGTACCACATCTTCTTTATCCATTCATCTGTTGAAGGGAACCTTGGCTCTTTCCACAGTTTGGCAATTGTGGCCATTGCTGCGATGAACATTGTGGTACATATGGCCCTTCTTTTCACTACATCTGTATCTTTGGGGTAAATACCCAGTAGTGCAATTGCAGGGTCATAGGGTAGCTCTATTTTTAATTTTTAAAGGAACCTCCACACTGTTTTCCAAAGTGGCTGTACCAACTTGCATTCCCACCAATAGGGTAAGAAGGTTCCCCTTTCTCCACAGCCTGTTCAGCACTTGTTGTCTCTTGTCCTGTTAAAAATCTTAAGAGTGTTTGAAATGTTTTACAGTGTTTGATTAGAGAAGGAAAATATTTTGTTTTTCCGTCTGGAGTTAGGAAGCCCTAAATTCTTTAAACCTTGGTATTGTAATATCTGTACAGACCAAGCTTTCAACATTTATTTTAATGACACATAAATAGAACTTAGAATTATGTATTTAAGTTAAAAAATTGGTCTAAAACAATAAATAAAATCATGGAATTTTTTTCCTAAGTGTCCCCACATTTGGTTCAAATTAAATCATATTATCAACATTGTCATCCTGATTATTACTCCTGATATTATTGTTCACTTAATCTAAATATGTTTGTTATGAATACATCAAGCCTATTGCTCTTAACAGTTTAAAGGCATATGTAAAGATGAAATTAATCTATAACCAAATGAGAGATATATTACAACATAATAATTTTTACTCTTTTTTTTTCATTTGAGTAGCTATAAAAATGGCCATAGTGGCTAAATGCCATGTTTCTTAACACTCTATTGGCCATGTCTCATATAATATTATTGTTCCTGGTGGGCCCTTTAAACTTAATTAAAACGTGCAGTTTTGCTACAACTTAGAAAATAAATCTGACATGCTATAATTCAAATGTAAGTATCCTCCTGGTGCCTATCAATAATTGGTGAAGCAGAGAGAAAGGTCTTTTTTTTTTTTTTCTCTCCAAATTGTACCTTATGAAGGACTGCTATGCGGTAAAATCCCATGTTTTACTAAATTCAGCCATCTCATGATTTTATCCTTACTCTATAATTTCTTATAACTGGTACTTTGAAACAGAACATAAGCCAATATATCAGGTTACTATCTTAAGATACATCAAGCTTAAATCCACTTTTTTGAACATTGTGTAATTAGCCATATAACTGATTAATTAATTAATCATTGAGTGGTTTTAAAATAGCATGATTCAGTTAATAGGTGGACAACTTTGGACAAATTATGTAACGTCTCAGTGTCTCCCTTTGCTCATCTGTAAAAGAGGATACTAGCAAAACCTGATCTCATAGATTGTTGTGAGAACTAAATTCCGAGTTCATAGAAAAGGACACATTTCTTCTTTGCTGCATTCTGACCACACTGCAATTTACCACGCTTGCCTTGCATTAAGTACGTATGAGTAGGAGAAAATGTATTTTGGGGTTGCTTATATCAGAAAAAGTTTTTATTATGTTTGCCCGCCAATGAATAGTCACAAAACTTGAATCCCAGACTCTAATAGCTTTTGATGACTTCAATTAACATAGCCAAAATTTTGATGGATGGGCCTACATTTATTTTTTTCTGGATTCATTTCTTGTTAGATGCATGAGGGTGCTGACCTCCTGGGACTTTGTCATCCAGAGTAATAGGGTGATATGTGAGATTTGTTGATCAGAGACCTTCTTCCTTAGGGAGGAAGATCAGAGTGACTCAAGAGGAAAGGCATCATGGTTAGGCTTTTTTAAAGTTTTTGTAGCAGGAAGGAGTGGATACTGAAATAGAAGGCAGAAAGATAGATGGGAAGAAACAACTGAATATTGGAGCAGAAAGTTTGATTGACCATGAATTGCTACCAAACTAGGTGAATAACTTGCACATTTTTCTTGAAAACCAGTAAAAAAAACAACAAAACAATACACTGGATTTAGAGATATGGGTCATGAATATGGCCCAGAGTGTATAGTAATTTAATTACTATACAGAATACAGTCACAGGCCTCAGATGTCAGAGGCCGAGGCATATAGCCTCATTTCATCTCCTAATGGGGGACGAGCTTCTCAAAGGAATATTGGAGCCAAAGTAATCAGGAAGGATGTCTGGCTAGCTGAACCACAGATTACCCCATGATTTATTTTCCCACTACTGAAGCTACACTATGCATACATTGACATCCATTCACTTTGTCTATTATCAAGGAGCCAGTGCTATGAGCTGAATGTTGATGTACTCCCAAAAGTTGTACATTGAAGGCCAAACCTTCAAGGTGATGGTATCACTAGTAAGTGGGATCTTTGGGAAGTGTGTAATCCTGAAACCCTCACTACAAGAGTAATGCCTTATAAAAGAAGCTCCAAGGAGATGTCTGGCACCTGTCATCATGTCATGATACCAGAATTCTGCCATTTGGAAGCGCACACTCTCTTAACATACTCACTCCGATTCCACATCCAGACTGTGAGAAATAAATTTGTTTTTTGAAAGCCATTCAGTTGTGGTACTTTGGTATAGCAGCCAAAGAGACGGACACTGTCTCAATCTCTTAAAGACTAATCTTGCCCATGTGTAGTCTCAACTCCTTCTCCTGTCTTTAGACAGGTCCTTTTAGTGAAAAACAATGAACTGTATCAAGAACTGCTGAGAGCTTAAGGAAAATAAGTCACAAAAATTGCCCCTCTCTATGAAATCATGTTAACCCGGTTTTCATCCTCGTTCTTGGATTGTTCCTTCTTAAGATCCTTTACTGCCTCTTTCTTTCTTTTTTTTTTTTTTTTTAAAGATTTTATTTATTTGACAGAGAGAAACACAGCCAGAGAGGCAACACAAGCAGGGGGAGTGAAAGAGGGAGAAGCAGGCTTCCCGCCGAGCAGGAACATGGTTTATCATGGTTATCAAGATTTTCATGTATGGACACTGCCTTTCTCTAGCTTCAAGAAATGCCCACCACTACAGTATACCATCCCATCAATAATGTTAATCCTTACCTCATCGCTTCCCCTCAAAGGCATTTTCTGAGGCCCCAAAGAAAATTAAATCCTCTGCCATTTCCTCTCATAATACATGGCACTTTTGTTTCAAGTAAAATTATAGTTTAATGTTATATGTTCGTATAATTGTCTTATTTGATAGTCATCTTTTAATGTGTAACATATTTAGTTTCTACTCTACTATCATTTTCTTAAAAGTAACCTTTAATTTTTTTTAATTTTTTTTAAAGATTTTATTTATTTATTTGACAGAGAGAAACACAGCCAGAGAGGGAACACAAGCAGGGGGAGTGAGAGAGGGAGAAGCAGGATTCCTGCTGAGCAGGGAGGCCGATGTGGGGCTTGATCCCGGGTCTCTGGAATCATGACCTGAGCCGAAGGCAGTCGCTTAACCAACTGAGCCACCCAGACGTCCCAAAAGTAACATTTAGTTTGATTCTAAATTGCAACCAGGCACATAGTAGACACTAATAAATATTTGTGGAATGAATAGTTAAATAAAACTAAAATTTCAAAGGTAAAATTACACAATATTCAATCCCCAAACATAGGTTTCCTTTATCTTGAAATTGCTGATATTTCTCCTTGTTTCTAGTAATCCTCTTGTCTGTGTTTTATAAGTGACTTTTTGATCCAATGCTTTGTTCATGAATTACAGGACATTTCACAACTATATTGACATCACACTTAGTTTTGGAATTTGAAATTTATCAATATTGCTTTAAGCATCAAATTCTATGTTTTGTAATAAAGCTTTATCAATTGATTTCTATAGAGATTTGTTACCTCTTATTTATTATGTAAAACACTTCCTATGATTTCACTTAACTAATGGCATTTCTCTAATATAACAGCCTTTTTCTGTCCAATTCAGGATACTATGTAAATTCAGAGTACAGTTGAAAGTCTTTCTGGATTAGTGTCTAACTGAGCTGAAAGTGACTTTCCTCATCATGGAGTGAAATATGAATACCAAACAAAACCCTAAAATAAAAAACAGATATGGAGAAAAATCGAGATGAGGTTGACTTAACTAGATTTATTTATTATTTATAATATGTGTAAGATTTATTATTTAAGCCTTTTAACAAAGGTCCTCAGGGTTTATCTTTGGTTGACTATCTGCTGTCTTTTTTATCCATATTTGATCTTTGTGAAATATACCTCTTGGTTAGACCCCAATATGCCTTTGGCCTCAAATTTGATATACTACTGATGAAATCTGGCATGCATGTAAACCTTTGGAATGACATAAAAGTTCCTATAGCCACTTCCTCTAGATAGATTTGTCTTCTAATACATTTCTAAGCATCAGTCTTCATGTTCTCTCATTCCTTTACCTTTACATCCCAAATATTTTCTACTACCATAAAATATTTATTAATATTTTGAATTCATTGTAACATTATCATATTTACAAATTCTAATGTAATTGAATTTTTAAAGCACCTAAATTATTTTAAATATCATCACTTATCTGGCAACTATATAAACAGGTTTTCTTTTCATGCATAAGAGAAATTTTATTTATTCCTCAATCCTAAGAACCTGGCTTAGTGCCTGTCATAAAAGAAGTATTAAATAAACATTGGTTGAATGAATGAACAAGCCAATTTTAAGCAATTATATAGACAATTTTTCTTATTTCCACAGAATCATTTTTAGTTCAGATATCTCATATATATTTTAGTTCCATATTTTTTCATATATATTTTGGTTCTACAAATATTTCATATATGTTTTAGTTTCATATATATTTCATATGTATTTTTAGTTTCATATATTTTGATATATATGGTTTCATATATATTTAGTTTCATACTTATTTCATATGTATGTATATATATGTGTGTGTATATGTGTGTGTGATATATATAGGCAATGGAAATTGTGTGTGTGTGTGTATGTGTGTGTGTGTGTATATATATATATATATATATATATATATATATATAGGCAATGGAAATTGTCTCATTCTGCCATCTTACTGAGTGTAATTCACCCCTAGTTTTTACTTAAGTATTTTTTCTTATTGGCTTTCTGATAAGATATTCATTAGAATATCAAATTTATTCCAGAAATATAACTTTAGTTTTCCTAAAGCAGATGCATTTGGCAAATATCCCCTCCCCCTTTTTAATTTCAGCTATCTCTCCAAGTATCTAGTATCTACCCAAGCATCTAGTATTCAGTTTTCTCTCAAGCATCTGGATTCATGTGTTGAATAAAAGCCATGTGTTCTATCTGTTCCAATCATGTCAAAAGTACATTTATACTGACGAGCTTTCTTTGGAACATGACACAAACTTAAAAAAATCATTTTCCAAATTAATAATTTCATCCAAAATGTTTAATTTTGCCATTTAGAAAGCTTTTAGGGGTATAAGGGTTGATGAACAACTGAAAGCCCTAGAAAAAGATGTGGTTTACATTAAAATGGAAATTTGCCTATATATATATATATATGTATATTTATATGCACACATCATAGCATTACTCATCTGTGTCATAATTATAAGCTCTGCTCACAGAAACATTTCTTTTCATCTCCTGATCTTCCTTTTCTCTGAAGGGAACCCAAGTAACGTAATACATTAGCCTCTCTCTTCCCTTTCTCTCTCTCTCTGACCTAAGATAAGTTGAGTGACTTACCTAGTTGGTGAATTTCAAGAAAATATGGGGAGAAGAATGCCTCTCTTCCATCCTCTTTTTGCTTGGGAACAAATGTGTTCACTTATTTCAGAGAAGAGGAAATTGCAGAGAAATGAGCCTGAGCATGTGTGTCCAATTTCCCTCATGTCACTGCTGGTTCCCAACTTCATATGTGAGGACAAGATTCCAATAAATCCAACATACCACAGGGTTTGGAGGCAAAGAAGCTGAATATCCATTTGTGAAATCATTTTGGATTGGTGAGACAGAAGTTAAACTTAAGAGCCAGCCAGCCACCAGCCATGTTAGATGAACCTTAACAAATACACTGCGCTTAAAGCTGAAATCTCAGAATGGTTACAAAGTCAACTGAAGAGTGGTGACTGCAGATCTGGAATCAGCCAGTCCTAACATACCCTAAAACCTCAGGAAAAGGTGATTTGCCCACACATTCCACCAAGTGCCAGCATTACCATGAAATCTTTCAGAAGGAATGTATCATTCAGCGTCTGCCTTCATGGACCCACAGTCTCTGAAACCAAAATTTACAAAGGAATCTAAAAAATGTGAACAAATGACACCAAAAAAAGAGAGAATAACTTAAACTTGAAGTAAGAGAAAAGTAGAGTAATTTTAAGTAGTAAGGTAGTACAATCAGTAGAGTGGTGATCAGAAATGTCAAGAGAGGGGTTTACTTGGAAGCTAGATTGTCAGCTTGGGAGAAAAGAGAAAGAGCAGATTGATTTAGAAGGGGAATAAAACAATTTCAGTCACATGAAATGTGAGATAATGTGTTTCAGAAGTGACATGAAGGAATGCATCCTTGAAGTTTGGTTCAGGGATACAGGTGAGGGTGGGATATATGCTTTTGAAATAACTAACATATAAATACCAGTGAAAATTATACAAGTGGGTAAGGATGTTGAGACAAATTATTGAGGTTGGTGAAGGGTCTTGGAGAGGAGTCTTGGAACACTGTGCCAAAGGTGAGAGAAAGTAGAACCAGAAAAGAGAACACAGGACATAATGGCAGAGAGCTATATGAGAGAGAGTGATGTCATCACAGAATCTATAGCTTTGCCCAAACACTCGGGGCTTCAGCAGATATATGTAACTCCATTCCAGATAATTAATTATATTATCCAGCAGTAACACATAATCCTAGATATATTCATTCATATCTCCATGGTTCCACTTCTGAATTCAATTCAGAATTTAGAAAGGATGTATTATTTTTAAAAGTAAGCCTTCCTGAAGCTTGGCTAAGAATACTTTTATCTATCCTAAGTAATACTTGAAAAAAAAATTTTAAACAACACAAAGATCTTCCCAGCTCTCATGTGAAGTCTATTATGTGAAAGCAGACTCATAGGGTGAGTGACCTATAGGAATAATTTCCTTAAAGTATGAATTATTTTTCTTGTCACATAATTTTTAAATTGCCTCTACCATATACTACCAAGCTTTACAGATATGTTGGGAACATTTTGTGTAAATAAATTATCTAAGAGGAATAATTTAGATGTGTCTGAATTTTATATATACATAGTTAACTACTAAGCAACTCACTTAGGTTTAAGAGCACAAACTCCTAAAGTGAGTTTATATCATATGGTGAACTTCATACTCAGTTTGTTGCCATTTTGTCAAATGCTTCATGGAAGTGTTTTCATGAATTATTTTCCTCTCAAAATCAAGGTATAGTAGTAAGAACACTAGACTTGTAGTCAAGAAGCCTGAAATCAAATTTGCACTGTGTCACTCTGTCACTATCTATATTATTGTAGGCAGGCCAATTTCAGTGGGGAGCTAAGTGTGTGTATATAAGTGATCTATATATTTCATACACCATGTTCATAGGGAAACGAATATACATGTTTCAAGAAGGGCAGTGATTCAAGCGTGTTAGATTGTTGAAAGATGTGCTATATTGTTTAATAATGCATAGAATGGAACACCTTCACAAGCTATATGACATTAATGAGGAAGAAAGCCTATATATTCAGCTGGTTGATAGTTTTAGGCAGTTCAAATGGAGAATTGTGTCTATTATTCATATAATTAATGCAAAATATAGACTTGTTACAATTCTAGTGAAGTTTTTAATCCAAACCCTGCATATTGTATCATAATCTAAAAAGGTAAATATATTTTGCTATTTTGTTGTTGTAGCTTTGCCTGTTAATAAGTACATATTAAAGTACATATTGTTGATGTCTTTATGTTAATTTGTTTTACAAGAGTAGCCTGTTTATGAAGATTCTGGTTATGCTAGAGATCTAAATGCATCTTGGCCATTAAATAGAACATGGGGAAATGACTATCATTTTTACTTTGGTGTGCTATAAGTATGAGAAATATCTGCTGCTAATTTGTTAGTTCTAAAGTATAGTTTTTGCACACTGTACGTGTGGTTGACATACCAAACAATAAGTCTCAAGTGAATCTTATAGAAGTAAATTGTCTTTGTTGATCAAGAATGGGTTTTGCTATTTCTTTCTGATTTTTCTAAGCATACTGGCTATCCTGATGAAATATAAGCCACTAGTTACAATTCTCTGTGGTATTAGAATCATGGGAAGAGGCGAAGTATATGGAAATGAATAACTGAATTATTAAAGTTACAGTAATAGGTTTTGTAATTTTCCAAGTTTACATCTGCTTTTAGTCACAGTGACAGACTTATTGTTATCACTGTAAATGTCAATAACAATTATTTGTTTAAAACATTATCTTGAGAATTAAACTCAGATTTCTACTTTTCTAAAAGTGAAGGCTTATGTCAGTTTCAACATATTTTAAAATGTTCTTTGTATTTGCTTTGCTCTATTCTGTAAAAATCCTGTTTTGTTAGTATAACAATTTTTTACACAATACGATGGTGTATAACCCAGAATAAAAATTGCCTTAACAAGAACTGGAAAACTTCACACCAACTTACGCTTGGGAAGGAGAATAGAAATTTGAGATAAATTTTTCACTTTATAGTTGATAGTCCTTGAATCTGATTGCAGTAAATCAAGTTTGGATATTATAAGGTACTGTATTAATTCTAATCCACAGTGGCAAAACATTAGAATTAATTATATAGAAATGCAGTGAAACAACTTTTGGTAAACTATGGTATTTGTCAATCTCTTTTTTTTGTCATGATGATACCTTAAGGATGCAAAAAATATCAAACAGAAAATATCCAATAATATTTACAAATACCTAGGAACTTTATTCAACCTAATGGGTATATTTGTTAGTACAGGTCTTGGAAACAGATATCAAAAGACTGAAACCAATAACCAATACTTTTGATATATGTTGTCAAAAGGTATGCATTGGCCATAGAGCACTTTCCAGAGTGTAGGATAAAAACTTAATGATCAGACTAGAGAAGAATGGCTCACTGAGAGCTGGGAAATCATTCAGGTTGATAGTTTTTCATAGATAAAAGAGATTAAAAAAAAAAAACTCAGTGAATCTTTTTGGGTTGACAGTTGAATATCTATCAATCTATAAAAAAGAGTTACAGAAGGAAACACTGTAATAAAAGTAAATCAATCAATCAATCAATCAATCAGCGAATCAATCACAGAGGAGGAAACACTTTCCAGTTCATACTTATGAGGTCAGCATTATCTTAATACCAATATCTAATACAGTAATAGAAAGAGAACACTGCAGCCCAGTAGCCCTCATGAACATAAACCAAAGCTCTTTAATGAAATATCAGCAGGTTAATACCATCTTACACCAGTCAGAATGGCCAAAATTAACAGGACAGGAAACAAGTGTTGGAGAGGCTGTGGAGAAAGGGGAACCCTCCTACACTGTTGGTGAAAATGCAAGTTGGTACAGCCACTTTGGAAAACAGTGGGAAATTCCTTAAAAAATTAAAAATAGAGCTACCCTATGATGCTGCAATTGCACTACTGGGTATTTACCCTAAAGATACAGATGTAGTGAAAAGAAGGGCCGTATGTACCGCAATGTTCATTGCAGCAATGGCCACAATCGCCAAACTGTGGAAAGAGCCAAGGTGCCCATCAACAGATGAATGGATAAAGAAGATGTGGTACATATATACAATGGAATACTACACCTCCATCAGAAAGGATGAATATCCAACTTTTGTAACAACATGGACTGGATTGGAAGAGATTATGTTGAGTGAAATAAGCCAACTAGAGTAGTCAAGTATCACATGGTTTCACTTACTTGCGGTGCATGAGGGGTAATATAGAGGACAGTAGGAGAAGGAAAGGAAATGGGAAATAGGGTAATTCAGGGAAGGAAACGAAACATGAGAGACTTTGGACACAGAAACAAACTGAGGGACTTGGAGTTGGAGGGGAAGGGGTGGCAGCATGGGAGAGCCTGGTGGTACTGAGGGCACATATTGCATGGAGCACGGGGTGTAGGGCATAAACAATGAATCCTGGAACACTGGAAAAATAAAATAAATTTTTAAAAAAGTTGGTAATACGTCCTTTGGGGATAAACAGTTTAACAATAAAAAAAAAAAGAAAGAAAGGATGAATACCCAACTTTTGTAGCAACATGGACAAGATTGGAAGAGATTATGCTGAATGAAATAAGCCAAGCAGAGAAAGTCAAGTATCATATGGTTTTACTTACTTGAGGGGCATAAAGAGTAACATAGATGGCAGTATCAGAAGGAAAGGAAATGTGAATTGGGGCAAATCAGAGAGGGGGGTAAAACATGAGAGACTTTGGACTCAGAAACAAACTGAGGGCTTTGAAAGGGAGGGGAGTCGGGGGATGGGTGAGCCTGGTGGTGGGTATTGAGGGCACGTATTGCATGGAGCACTGGGTGTGGGAAATAAACAATGAATCTTGGAACATTGAAAAAATAAACTAAATTACTAAAAAATAATTATAGACATACATTTAAAAAAACCCACTACCTCATATCCAAGTGCAGTGTATGTGAGTTATCTGATGTTGGTTCGGTGTTCAAAAACCAATTAAAGTAACCCACCATATTTACAGACTGAAAAGGAAATCCATATAATTATCTGCATAGGAGCAGAAAAAAATTTTTTTGACAAAAATTAACATCCATCCCAGATTAAAACTTACTAAACTAGGGATAGAAGGAAACTTCTTCAAACTGATGAAGTGAATGTTGGAAATTAACATCTAATATTATTCTTCATGGTAAAACACAAGGCTTTCTTCAAAATCAGAAACATTTCAAGAATGTACATGTCACTACTTCTTTTCCATTTTTACTGAAAAGCATAGTATGACAGTATAATAGGGCAAATGCATAGTTGATATGACATTATTACACTAAAAATGTAATATGACATAGAAAAAATACAGCAGATGGCACGGAGAATGAAAAGAGGAAAATGAATAATTAACTATAGAAAAATGAAAGAACTAATCAGAAAAGCTGTTAAAATGAGTACTTGAGTTTAGGTTGCAGAATAAAGGGTCAGTTTATTAAAATTAATTGTATTATTATATGCTATCAATAGACAACTAGGAATTTAAATGAAAATAGATTATCAGACCAAAAACATCACAAAGACAAATCTTTTTTAAGACATATCTAACAAAGTATGCACAAGGTTTGTGTACTACAAGTTATGACATTAATGAGAGAAATTAAAGACATCCTAAATAAGTGGAGAGATACAGTGTGACAAAAAGGACTAGAAAACAGTATTGTTAAGATATCAAGTCTTTTCAAATTGAGCCATACATATAATAACAGTAAAAATTTCAGCAAACTTTTTTGTAGATTCAAGCTGGTTCCAAAATTTATAAGAAGTAAAGGATCTCAAACAGCGAAAACAATTCTGGAGGAACATATTTCTCACACTCCCTGATTTCAAGACTCACTATACAGTTAAATTAATCTCATGTGGCATTGGTGTAAAAATTAACACAGAGATCAATGGAACTGAAATGGAGAGTTGAGAAGTACAATCATCCATTGTACACATTGTGGTACACCCATACAATGAAATGCTATTCAGCAATATAAAGGTCCTGAAGTAGTGATATATGTAACAACATGGATGAATATTAATAATATTATGCTAAGTTGAAAAAAAACTAGACAGAAAGAGTACATGCTGTTTCCATTTATATATGGTCAATTGCTATCCAACTAAGTTGTGAAGGTAGTTCTATTGAAAATGGATAGTCTTCAACAAATGGTGCTGAAAAATTGGGTGTTTTTATGCAAACAATGAAATACACTGAAACTCATACCTTGCACTGTATACAAACATACAAACAGCTAATTGAAAGACTTCCTAAATACAAAAATCTACAACTACAAAACTTCTCTGAGAAAATAGGAGGAAATCTGTGTGACACTGGGTTAGAGAAACATTCTTAAGACACAAAAGCGCATATCAGAAAAGAAAAAAAATTATTACATGGATTTCATCATAATAAAAAAGTCTGCTTTTCAAAATATCTCTAAAAAAAATTAACAGATAAGCCACTCTGGGAAAGAAGTATTTACAAAACACATTTGAGAAGGCTCTTGCAGACAGAATATATAAAAAACTCTTGGAATTCAATAATAAGAAGGAGACAAACTAATAAAAAATATTTGCACAGACACTTCACCAAAAAATAGATACAAAAAGCAAAAAGGCACATTTAAAAATGTTTAGCATCATTAGCCATTAAGATAATGCAGATTAAAACCACAATGAGATATAATCACAGACCCCTAGGGTGGTTTAAATAAGCAGACGACTGGAACTGCTGTTGTTAGTTAGAATGAAGAAAGGGTATAGCTATTTAAAAAAACACTTTTGCAGTTTCTTATAAAGTTAAATGTTCACTTGTACACTTGTAAATTAACCAAACTACTCCACTTCAGATATTTACTTAAGTGAAATGAAAACATACATCCACATCAATCCTTGTTCATGAATATTTACAGAAGTTTTGCTCATAATATCGGAACAAACTTGGAAGTAAACTAGATGTCTGTCAAACTGTGAACAGCTAAACAAATGGTGGTGTATTCATATGGGGGAATACTCTTCAGCAGTGAAAATATTGTATTAACAATTCATGCAACAATATAGATGAATATCAGTAGCATTGTGCTACGTAGTTGAAGACAGGAAAAGTAGATACTGCTTATTTCCATTTGGATCAGATTCTGGAAAAGGCAAGACTACTGTAAGAACAAAAATCAGATCAGTGAGTGACAAGAGCTAGTAGTAGGGAAGAGTTTCACTACAAGTCATAGGAAGAACATTGTGGAGGTGATGGCACTGTTTCATTCTTGATTGTGTCGTTGAGTCTTAATTATATCCATTTGTCAAAACTCATTGAATTGCACATCTAAATGAACATCTAAATGTGGTGCATATTAATTTATGTAAATTATTCCTTAACCACCTGCAATTTAGGATGAAGGAATTATTTGTCTTAAATGTTAAAAAAAAAAAAAAGAAAATTGAGCAAGTTCATTGGTTGGGAAAATTCTACAAGATATGGTATAATTATGTTTACTACTACTCATCTAGTGATAACAGTCTGTTATAGAGTTCTAGTTTGTCATTTTCCTTTTGTTTTTATGTCATTCCCTTTCCATTTATATGCTGCTTAGGTATTTTCTTCTGTCTTCTGGGACCTCATAGTCATCTAGGATGGTTCTTGTAATGCAGAGGGGAAGAGAGGGTAGATGGTAAACTGTAGGCACACCACAGCTGGGTTTTCCACTTTGACTTTAGGAAACTTGCACGTTCAGGGTACCTTCCTTCTTGGATGCTGCTTTTTCCTAAAAACTATGATGTGTGTTTATAATCACCAAGCACATAGGCTGTGAATGGAGAGCTAGGGGAGGAACCTGTTGTTCCATCTGTTTATTATCTGACCCCTGTTCCAGCTGATTATTAGTGCTTCCTGCTGCTGGTGCTGAGCAGTGATGCTCTTTCTTTCTTTCTTTCTTTCTTTCTTTCTTTCTTTCTTTCTTTCTTTCTTTCTTTCTTTCTTTCTTTCTTTTTCCATTTAGTGGTAACTGACAAGGCAATGACCCACTGATGTTAGGGCAGGAAAGATATATGAAAATGAACCAAAAATTTCTCCCCTAAATTACACCACTCTCCCTGTAGCATCTGCCAGGTCTTATTGTGGAAAGAAATGAGCCGACCTGTTACTTCACTCCTCTTAACAAGAGAAGAAAATATATAAACACTCATATTGAAAACACACAGTTGAATTAGGTTAAACTCTGACTATAGAAAAGTTAGCTCTCAGGAGCGCCTGGGTGGCTCAGGTGGTTAAGCGACTGCTTTCGGCTCAGGTCATGATCCTGGAGAACCTGAATCGAGCCCCACATCAGGCTTCCTGCTTGGCGGGAAGCCTGCTTCTCCCTCTTTCAGTCCCTCTGCTTGTGTTCCCTCTCTAGCTGTGTTTCTCTCTGTCAAATAAATAAATAAAATCTTAAAAAAAAAAAGAAAAGTTAGCTCTCACTATAACAAAATAGTTGAAGCATTGCATATTGATGGGACAAGGTAGATAACTCTGATAAATTCATTTACCTCTCTTAAATATTTGATGTTCCTCATTCCTTTCTGTCACATCAGAATACTTCAGAAACATTTAATAGAAGTGAACAAAATTGAAACAAGAAGAATCAAACTATATTGCTAACTTGCTATTAATAGACTTTTGTGACTGAGTTGACATATACACAGAGAAGATATACACAGAATTCAAGAAAGAAATATGGGCATATATATTCTAAGGTCCAGAGTCTTTTCTTATATAAGATAGTTATTGATTAGTTAATTAAAACAGCTGTTAACACCAACTTAATTTCTTCTAAGCTGAGCCTCTTAGCCAAGCAAATTTTGCCATTCCCTAGACTACTGTCTGGTTTTAAAATATACTTTTGTACTAACACAACCACACCTTTCTTATGGAATATAAGACATCACTCTCAATAGTTTAACAAATTCTGACTCATTTTTTTTCCTTTTAAACTTTCAAATATTACGATGACATTTGCTAAAATACCTTAACCTTTCCTCTCTGCAGTGTATCTAAATAAGCTCATGCCAACTTTCTTATATAAATGAAAACCTTCTCTGTTCTAATCCTACAACATTGAAATCATAGCCTAAATAACCTCAGTTTGCTTTCTTATTATTATTAATAAATGAGCGCAGCATGTTAAAGTGCAATCTTCATTTATCCATTAAATGTTTTGAGATTTAATTTTTTAAGACTCAAGAGCATCATTTGGAAACTGACCTCATTACACACTTAATCATGACTACTATTCCCTTTTTTTCAATTTACAATATAGGAAATTTCTTTATATACCTATGATTGGAATCACATAACATTTTATTTTTGGGACAAAAAGTAACATCACATATGCCGTATAGATTCTAGACCATGATTAAATTAGTTCTGCCAGCTTAAATGATCCTACAGATTAAAATATGACTTTTAGAATGAGAAAATTAGACAGTGGGGAACTAGTTAGAATTTTTAGATCTTCAAAATATTAACAATTTTTACTTTTTTCAAGTTCCAACAAATTACCTACTAATAAGGATGATGCTCTCTAATATCATGCCTTATGGTTAGAAACTTGATTGTCAATGGTATTATAAAAATGATGAAAAGAACTGTAAAATAAATTCAACTAAATATAATTCTAATGAAATAATTTAAATACAAGAGAAAACAGTAACTATGTATTCATGGTTACTGCGGTAGAAATAGGGAGTTAATTTCATGTTAGATTATGGTGTTTTCCACAGACAAGCCTCAGTTTGGGCTGGCAGGATACAAGATATTTAGATCAGAGGAAATTAACTTCTTCTATCACCAGAAAATTTCAAGGTTGAGATTCTAAATATGTTTCCCTGACCAGCCCTTGGCTCATCCACCCCAAGGGTACAGAAGTATCCCTTAGAGCCAATACATTGAACCACTCTTGGAAGACTAAATTGGAGCCCACAAGTTAAGACTCTGAAATGATTCTTTTTTTTTTTTTTTTTTTTTGAAGATTTTATTTATTTGACAGAGAGAGATCACAAGTAGGAGAGAGACAGGCAGAGAGAAAGAAGGAAGCAGGCTCCCTGCCGAGCAGAGAGCCCGATGCGGGCCTTGATCCCAGGACCCTGAGATCATGACCTGAGCTGAAGGCAGAGGCTTTAACCCACTGAGCCACCCAAGCACCCTGAAATGATTCTTATATTTTATTTTGTTTTAATTTTATTTATCTATTTGACAGAGAGAGTTCACAAGTAGGCAGAGAGGCAGGCAGAGAGAGAGGAGGAAGCAGGCTCCCTGCTGAGCAAAGATCCCAATGGAGGGGGGAGCCTCCATCCTAGGACCTGAGATCATGACCTGAGCCACCCAGGCACCCCTCTTATATTTTCTTTACAAAAAATAAAGTTCTCTTATTTTAGGCTATTGTTTTAGAATCTTTTATATACTATTATATCTCTTACTATTTCTTACACATAGCAAAGTTAATAAAATTTCAAACTAAAAATTAAAATGCAATGTGTAATTCATGTTTTCTAAAATTTATCATATTCATGTGATTATGTGAGTCTTTGGAGGAAGGCAATTACATATTTTCTAAAAATTAAAAAGAAATTGATAGCATACAAACAGTTTGACAAACTATAGAGATTATTATGAAAATCTTTCTAGATCTTACAGGCTGGTCTGGAGTTTAGAATAATATTGAGTTACACATCTATACATGTATAGATAATAAATATATGTATGTGTGTGTATATATAAAATATACATGTATAAATACAGTTATTAAATCTTCAAAAATTCCTATTTTGTTGATCAGGCCATTTGATCCCTACAAATGTTGAATAATTTGCTTCATGTTTCATAGCTAGTTAGTGAAAAAATGAGAATTTAAAATCAGCTCAGTCTAATTCTAACACACCTCCCGTTAAATATTTTTAATATTGCACTCCTTTGATTCTTAGATAATTTATACAAATGTGGGCCTATCTGGCATAGATTTTAACTCAGTAAGTACTGAAAGGAGGAAGAGAGAACTCTTTCCCAAGTAGATCAAGTTTGCAAGAAGTTGACAGTGGAGCCAAAACACAACCTCAAACTCCATCCTTTCCACTCAGTCTTCTTACTTCGTTTACCTCAACTATATAATGGAGATAATACCAGTATTTGCCTTATGAGGTAATGCTAAAACCTATGAAACAACATGAGCCTATATGTATGCATGCATGTGTATATATACATACATCTATGAGCCTATGTGTACAATACATATATATACACGCATATGTGTATCCATATAACTGTGCTGATCACATAATCAATATTCAATAAAGGCTAATATTGTGTTGTGTCTATAATTTAATGATGGCCTGATTTATCCATTGACTTTTCTATTAAAAAGGTTTGATTCACAAGTATCCCAAAAAGTGTTATTTTTTTATGCTAATGTTTTATGTTAGTGAAGTATGGTTTGTGTATCATAAGCTGCACTGGGGGATGCGAGGCAAATGACAAATGACTCTGAAAATAGCAACATTTCAGAGTCCCCAGCCCCAGGCAAACCAAGAAAATTGTCATGATAAAAAAACAAGGCAGAAGATACAAACTGTTGGTCAAATATAAACACCAAAAATCACTTTCTGCCAATCTATAGATTGCTTACTCATTTTTATGGGTGTCTTTGAGGATGGTAAGTTTTTTTTTTTTAAAGATTTTATTTAGGGGCGCCTGGGTGGCTCAGTTGGTTAAGCGACTGCTTTCGGCTCAGGTCATGATCCTGGAGACCCGGGATCGAGCCCCACATCGGGCTCCCTGCTCGGCGGGAAGCCTGCTTCTCTCTCTCTCAGTCCCTCTGCTTGTGATCCCTCTCTAGCTGTGTTTCTGTCATATAAATAAATAAAATCTTTTAAAAAAAAGATTTTATTTAGTTATTTGACAGAGAGAAACATAACTAGAGAGGGAACACAAGCAAAGGGACTGAGAGAGAGAGAAGCAGGCTTCCCGCTGAACCCTATGTGTGGCTCAAACCCTATGTGTGGCTCGATCCCAGGTCTCCAGGATCATGACCTGAGCTGAAGGCAGTCACTTAACCAACTGAGCCACCCAGGTGCCCCGAGGATGGTAAGTTTTTAATAATTGATACAAAATTCATCATTTTTTAAAAAGTTATGTTCAGTGCTGGTCTGAGAAATCTTTGCTAAACTAATATGACAATAATTTTACATTTTTTTTAGGTGATATATAGTTTGAGCTATTCATTTAAGTCTCCCATCCATTCCAAAATGACTTGGGGTCATTTCAAAATGTGAGTGGTGTAAGGTAAGCTTTGAGGTTCATTTTTCTCCTATGGATATAGAGTTTTCCAATCATTGAAGGAAGCTATCATCATTTCAAATTGAAATTCTTAGGCATTGTCTAACACACACACATCATTTTTTTTTACTCTTTACTTTATCCCATTGGTTTGTACATTGGTTTATATGTCCACTTATCCATCTGGTAGATACTACACTGTGCAGATTATAATAGCTCCAAATTAAATCTTGAAATAATATTAAGAATTGTTTTGGCTGGCTTGCATCCTTGTATTTCCATATGAATTTTAAAATCAACTTATTAATTTCTACAAAAAAAAAGCCCATGGGGATTTCGATGAAACTAGTGTTGAATGTCTAAATCAAGTTGAGAAGATAGAAATAATAATCTCTGAGTAAAAAGTGCCACAATTGTTAACTTTCCAATTTCTGGGGATTTTTCCAAGTACCTTATTGTTATTGATTTAAAATTGAATTCCATTTTGGTGGGAAAATATAGTATATATGATGCCAATCCTTTTAAATTCATAGAGACTTGTTTTATGGCCCATCTTCATAAATGTTCCATGTTCACTTGAAAAGAATGTATATTATGTCATTGTTGAGTGTAGTGTTATATAAATGTCAATTAGGTTAAGTTGGTTGAGTGTGATGTTCCATTCTTCTATATCTGTATTGATTTTCTGTCTACCTGTGCTTTCAGTTTCTGAGAGAAAAATGTTAAAATCTCAAGCTGTAATTTTGAATTGTTCATTTATCTCTTTATACCTATCATTTTTTGTTTTACATATTTTAGAATCCTTTTGTTAAGTATATAAACATTTAAGATGATTATGTGCTCTTGATGAATAGACTCTTTTATCATTAGGAAATGCTCCTTTTTATTTCTGGTAATGTCTCCTGTTCTGCATTTTATTCTGTTGGGTATTAATATAGCCACCTTTCTTATCATTGGTATTTACATCGTACAAGGTTCTCTTTTTACTTTTAACTTATCTGTCCCTTTTTTTTAAGACTAGATCTTATAGGCAGCACTGGTTTGGGTCTTATTCTTTTATCCATTCTGACAATGTCTGCCTTTCAATTGGAGTAACCATGCACATGTAATGTAATTATTAATATATTTGAGTTTACTTCTACAAAGATGTGACATATAATAATCACTACAGATTTTTCTCTTGGCAGGTGCCAATCCTCATTTCTAGATTATCCCCAGACTTAAATGATTCCCATTTCTTCACAGTGCCACCATCTGTTTAATGCTAGAATTATTCATGTATATTTGCTAGGAAGCATCCCAAATTTATTGCTATCTTTTTGCCTGGGAAATTTCTACCTAATATGCAAGATTCAGCTCATAGGGAAATTTCCTACAAGAAGCATGTCTTGATCTGCTAAGTCTGACTTCTATCCTACCATGTTTCTACTGCATGTTATGTTTTTATTTCCTTCGCTAGCACTTACCGCATTTTTATTTTTTTAATTGACTATTGTCTGTTCAGGCTTCCATAACAGAATACCACAGACTGGGTGGTTTAAATGACAGAATTTTTTATCTTATGTTTTGGAGATTAGAAGTCCAAGATCAAGGTGCCAGCAGGGTTAGTTTCTATTGAGACATTTCTGCCTGGCTTACAGAGAGATGTCTTCTGGCTGTGTATTCATGTGGCCTTTTCTCTGTGCACATGAACTCCTTGTGTCTCTTCTTATAAGGACATCAGTGCTACTGGAATGGGGGTCCCACTTATGACTTTCTTTAAAGTAAAAGGCCCTATTTCTAAATACAGACACAGTGGGGGTTTGGGCTTCAGAATATGAATTTGGGGATATATTTCAGGTTGTAGTATTCTTTTCTGCTCCCCTCACCAATTCATGCTCTTCTTGCATACAGAACACAAACCCCTCATCCCATCAGCCCCAAAATTCTTAACCTTTTCCAGCATCAACTCCAAATCCAAAGTCTCATCCAAGTATCATCTAAGTTAGGTATGGGTGAGACTTGAAGCATGATTCATCTTGAGGAAAAATTCCTCTCTAACTGTAATGGATGTAGGAAGAAAAGCATGAAAGGTCCCAAGCAAGCTCCAAACCTAGCAAGACAAATTCCATTAGATCTTATGGCTTGAAAATAACCCTCTTTGGTTAGATGTTCTGTCTTCCAAGTCCACATGGTAGTGGCTCCCTCTCCTTGACGGTGGGTGCAGACTTGCCCTGAAGTTCTCAGTGAGGGAGGAATATCTTATTGAAAATGAAGAGGGTGCCCCACTTCCTGAAAGCAAGAGGGAGACCACCTTGTCCTAAAGATGTCAGTGAAGCAATGACAGCCCTGTTTACATCGCCCTTAGGATCATTCTTTTTTCTTTTTTCTTTCTTTTTTTTTTTTTTAAGATTTTATTTATTTATTTGACAGAGAGAAACACAATGAGAGAGGGAACACAAGCAGGAGGAGTGAGAGAGGGAGAAGCAAGCTTCCAGATGAGCAGAGAGCCTGATGTGGGGCTCGATCCTGGGTCTCTAGGATCATGACCTGAGCCAAAGGCAGTCGCTTAACCAACTGAGCCACCCAGGTGCCCCCAGGATCATTCTTCTTTTTTGAAGGTAACACTTATTTGCACTCAAGCAGCTCTATTGTCCTATCCAGCAGAACCCCCAAACTCCAAAAGATTTATTTTATATTCTCCTGTCCTTTTCTCCTTTAATCCAAACCGACTGTGATATACCCCATCTCTATTCCTGACTTCAGCTGAGATGGCTGATTAAATCAATGGGTCATTTTTAATGGAGTGTGATCGACCATCCACACCCCTGATGCTCTCTCTAGAACACACTGCCTCATTTTTCGAAACATGGGTCGTGTGAGAACCTCTTCATCTTCATGGGTCCTCTTTGTTTAACAATTCCTTTAGTTTATCTCTTTCTTTTTATATTTTTTTTACAAGCAATAAGGAGGAGCCAGACGTACGCTGCAAACTTTGTTTAGTAGTCTCCTCTGTTGGATGTCGAAGGTGGTCCCTCACTAAGTCTATCTTCCACAAAAACAATGGAATGTAATTCAGTCATGTTCTCCATCGCTTTATGACAAAGATGAGATTTCTTCCAGTTTCCATCTGAGATCTCACCCAGAAGTGTCTTATCACCCACGTTGTGGGTTTTTTGTTTGTTTGTTTGTTTGTTTTTTATCAACAGTCTCTTTGAAGTGATCTAGGTTATTTCAAACAAGTAACTCAAGGTTCTTCTGGACTCGGTTTATCACTGGATTCTAAGACCACTTCTCTGTTTTTATGTATTTGTTACAGCAGTGCCCCACTTCTTGGTACAAAAATCTGTAATGATGTGCTTGAACTATATAACAGAATACCAAGCAGATTGGTTGGTTTAAACAACAAAAATTTATTTTCTCACCATTATGGAAGGTCAAAAGGCCATCAGGTTTAGTTTCTGATGAGATCTTTCCCCCTGGCTTACAGATGATCACTTTCTCTCTGTCCTTAGACGGCTTTTCCTCTGTGCATGAACAGTTTTGGGGTCTCTTCTTCTTTTTATAAGAATGTCATTCCTATTGGTTTATGAGCCTCTCTTATGGACTCATTTAATCCTAATTACCTCCTTAAACACCTTTTCTCTAAATATAAGCACATTGCAGGTTAGAGCTGCAACATATGAATTTGACACGGTTCAATCCATAACAAGTACACTTACTCGTATCACCTACTAGGCTATGATCTCTAAGAGGATAAGGAATGTGTTTCTCTTGTTCAAAAACATATTATGGCCCAGTACAGACAACAATACAAACCGTCAATTAATACTTCACGTGTCAAATTGCACTGAAGTGAGAAACATCAAAAGGGATTACAAGCATTAACCTGATAAGAATCAGTTTTGAGAAATTTCCTGAAGAGGTTCCCCTGCATGTATTTGGTGGATTTCAGTATGGGAAAATAGTGACACCAACTTCAAGGAAGGATTGCGATCAGGTGTGATCATTGTTAGAGATTTTAAAAATGTAAGGGCGACAGTAGAGGAAGATGAAACAAGAATCGTCAATAACGGAAGGAAAGGCATTAGGGAGGGCCATTTTCTGCAGTGGTGTTCTTGCAGTTACACCAGAGAGCGCCGGAGTGAAATTACAGAAATGACAGCCCCAACTGGGTGCAAACACTTGATAGTATTAAAGCAGGAATAAGAAAAGGCAATGATAGTGGAGCAAGAACATAAATCACTATGTATGCCTATACACAGAGCGCAGTCCAGTGGAGTGGAATCATGTACACTGTGGCTGAAAATTGACTCACTGGGCAGCAAAGGAGACAAAGGGGTCGGATTACTACTACTCCACTATCAGCACTGGAAATTCTCCTGAATAATCAATGGCTATAATTTAGCAGTATTGGAACATTGTCAAATGGAGCTACAACAGTATCTAAAGCAGGGATAACAGTACATAATTCAGATGGCAGTGGTGAAAAAGCTAAATGCAGAGTCTCAGTAGTTAGAAGGTAAAGCTTAGAGAACATCAGGCAGAAGAAGAGGTTGGTGATATTCTTGGGACACCTTCATGACTGATGGTGCTGGGGTACTGGGTCAGAGGATACAGGATACTTTTCATTTGTTCCTGTAGCTTCATTCTTTACCCTTCCCCACTGTACTCTTGATCCCAAAAGCCTTATATGTGTGGACACTAATGAAAGAATCCATCACCCACTGCTTGTTGGCTAAATCCTAAAAATGGGACATCCAGAAGAAAATATCAGGGCAGGAGGAGAAGAAGTTTGAATTATTTATATTTCTGGATCCTTCCTTCTGGGGTTCTCTTTGCTGACTGAATCATTCATCCCAAGGGCATCTTTCCTTTTAGGATTCCCTTTCAACTTGAATTCTTTTATCCCAGGTTTGGTGACCTTGGCCCTCCATTGCCACTTCTGGCCCAAGCATAACTATGGCCCCTTTTCTCCTTACTAGATTCAACATATTGCATTATCTTCCCTGGTTTTATTATAAAATACCTATATAGAAATAATACTTCTCTTAAACTTTCTTCAAGTTACCCATTTTATATTAATTTTAATAATATTAATTTTAAAATGTTAATTTTCTGCTTCGATCCTGATGAACACAGATGGGGACAACACTAATATCATTGTGCTGGAATGCCAACTCACCTCCTTTTACTGCAGATCAACTCAAGATCACTGAGAAATAGAACAGTTGTGTTCCAAGGGGGATCTTGGACTCAAAATGGACAAATGAAACTGTCTAAATGAGAAAGAGCTGGTAAGTGAGAGTCTCAGGAGACTTGAATTCCCCATGGAATGCATGATAGAGATCTCAGATCCTAGATTTGTGGACTTAATCAATGACATTTTTACTTAAAATTCTGGACACCTGTGTGGCTCAGTAGGTTAAGCAGCTCTCTATGGCTCAGTTTTTGATCTCAGTGTCCTGGGGTCAAGTCCCATATCAGAAATCCCTGCTTTGCAGGGATTCTGCTTCTCCCTCTGACTGCTGCTCCCCCTGCTTGTGCTCTGTCTCTGTCTCAAATAAATAAATAAAATCTTAAAATAAAATAAAATTCCTTGATAGCTGCAACCCCAGTATATCAAGTTGCCATCTTATCTAGAACAAGACTAGAGATTAGAAGAACTGAAATGAGGAACTTAATCTTGTTCAAAATGATGACCATGGTTTATTAAGTCACATCTATTTCCTTTTGTACCTTTACATTAATTAAATTTCAGTGAACGACAACAGTAACTTCAGAAATAACAGATCCCTGCATTTTTCTTGTTCTTAATGGTAACTTTCATTTGTCTTCCAGAAGGCAAAATTATGCTCCCCTATTGGCACTATTTTACTTAATTTCATGAACTCATAAAATAGAGAAGATTCTGTAGTAAATTTCTTTCAAAGAGAAGGCATACATGTCCCTTTATCATATATGTCTCTAAAGAATGCATGAAACCTATTGGTTCAGGTATCTTTTTATCTCCTAACTAATCAATTTTCTAAAAAACAATGCAAACTAGGAGCTCAGTATCCATGGTGAGCTTATGAAATATTTCTTATTCATTTACTTATTATTTATTATTTACTGTTTCTTACTCATATTTTTACCATTAAATAAGAGCAACTCTTGTTTTTTTCCCTACCAAACAGTATGAAATGGCTTTTCAGAAATTTTGTATTGTAGGACAAATTCACATGTTTCAAAACTGACTATATTCTCACCACATAAGGAAAAACAAGGAGACTGCAAACCCTGGGACCTTATTACAGATGACAAATAGGTTGATAAATGTTAGAATATACTGAATTCTTATAACAAATAGATGAGAATGAAATCAACAGAATCTTACAACAACACATGATATCTGTGGCCATCTGAAAAGGATCTATTATCTATTCAAAATGATAGATGAGAATAATGCTATGGAGATGCAATGATCAGCAGTTATCAAGATGCTGTAGGTTGAAGGATACTGAGACAAACTCACGTAAATATTCTTCATAGAAATTGACATTCCCACCGTTAGTTTCTCTTTGCACTTAACAAGTTACTTATAAAGGACACCAATATATGTGAACTAGGATAATTAATGTAATTGCACATTAGCACTAATAAACTAGAAACTGGAGTTGAGAGTTGTAGTTGATAATCATTAAAACAACAACGACAACAAGATGAGACAAGAAAGAAGAAAAATAAACTTAAAGGGGCTATCCAAGGAAATACAGGCAAACACTGCCAAATTCAGCATTATGTAATGCTGGTTTTAATAGTGTTGAGAAATTCAAGTCCCATACCATTCATTTTCAATCAAAGTTCATGCTATGTAGGAAGAATACAATACCATATAATTACATTCATCTGATCATTTCATCCATATTACTTTTAAAATTGTAATATTCCCCACGTCCCTTTGCCTTTGTGTTGTTGATCTCCATAGTCATACAGAAAAAAAAAATGTCTATGGAATATTATCTCTAGAATTTTAAACTGCAGTGTGATAAAAAAATCCTCTTTCATTTATAAAAAACTTACTGATTTTTTTTTTGCAGAGATTTTTAGATAATGTTACAGCAAATGGGGTTCTTAGAATAATGACCAACTTAGCAACATATATATTTCAATGATTTTTCACTTAGCTACCACAAGCCATATGTCATCATTCAATTAAAGGTTGAAATTAAGTGTTATTGACAGGAAAAATATAGCTAAGATCCTTGAAAAGTAATTCACTATCTTCATTTGAGAAACTTTCAGTAAGATCTTAACCTATAAGCATCTAAGTCCATTTTGTTGCTCTTGAAAGTAATTGAAGAATAACAGACGTAAGGCCAAGGTTAGCCATTCAGTTTAGAAGGTAAATTTTGGCGGCTTGGTAGCTCAGTCATTAAGCTTCTGCCTTCAGCTCAGGTCATGATCCCAGAGTCCTGGGATGGAGCCCCACATCAGGCTCCCTGCTCTGCAGGAAGCCTGCTTTCCCTCTCTCATTCCCCCTGCTTATGTTCCCTCTCTAGCTGTGTCTCTCTCTGTCAAATAAATTTTAAAAATAAAATAAAATAAAAATAGAAGGCAAATTTTCATTTAGTTTTTTAGCCCAGCAGTCTTTTCATTTTCTCCTGAAGAATGCTAGATGTGTGGAAAGAAATGGGTAGAAATAGTATCAATTATTTTAATTAAGAAGGATCATCATTGAAAAGTCATATCTTTTATCCAAGTTCCACCAAGGGATGTCCTATTGAAAACAAATGAGAAAGCTAATGATGATGATGTTAGTTAACATATCAAAATATTTAATATGTCAACAAATTTGCACGTATTACTTCATTTAATTCTCATAACAATCCCTGAGGCACAACATGGAAGTTAATTAGATTACCTGGGAGGCAGGATTCAAACTCAGGCTGCTTTACTTCAGAGACCTATGGTTGTCTTTGTCGTTGTTTTTTAGTTTCGAGTTTTTATTTAAATTTTAGTTAACCTATAGTGTAATTTTGGTTTCAGGAGTAGAATTTAGTGATTCATCACTTATTTATAACACCCTGCGCTCATCACAGGTGCCCTCCTTAAAACCCATCACCCATTGAGACCTCAGTTTTCATCACTAGGCTGTACTTCATGTAAAGATGTTCTTGGCCATCTCCTCAAAGAGGAAACCCTACATGATGTTTCTGAAGTAACTGACTTTTCTTCACCTAACTGTCCTTCTGGTTTTGTATTTTTATTTTCTTTAGGCTTTATCCTAGTAGCTAACACACCTGGACGACTCAGAGTTTCATTTAGTACCCATTTTATGTGCACTTCAAGGAAGGATTGCGATCAGGTGTGATCATTGTTAGAGACAGCCCCAATGACTCTTAGACATTGTTGTCTCTTACAGCTGCAAATCTTTCACTGTAACCTTGTATTCTCCAGTTGTATGACACTCTAAACACCTTTTCAGTTGAAAATTTAACTCATTGAATTCATCTGAAGGACATTCTTCTCCAACAGAGCTGTAAATATCCTTGTGCTGTCCAGCAAGCTGTGTGTCAACAATCCTTTAGACAGTATGGTATTCTCTACTAATGCAACCATTTCCATACTGAAAGCTTCAAAAATGGATTTTATTTCTACTTTCTTCTCACAATGCAAGATTAGATTATCATATGCATTTATACCTAGATAAATAGAAAGGCTGATAAGTACATATATACATCTACATACATTTCTCAAATATAAATACTTTTCAAGAGATACTTTTAAAAAATGTGACCATTGTATAGTGCAAAAGCAATAAACATTGTTTTCAGTGAGTGATATTTGTCATTCTACAACTAATTATGGATTTTTTAAATGATGATCAAAAATATGATAAATGAATTTCCAGAATCCTTTCAAGAAATGTGCAAAGGATACACGAAGGCTTAAAATCAGATACTGTTAAAACATAATAGGTAAGCTGCTTATTCATTGTAAAACAAACTCTTAATAAATTCTATAACTCTTCTATATAACTTTTTGCATACTTTATTTCCATCCTGATTATTGAAGTAACAATACCCTGGTGAAAAAGAATGATAATATATAATTTTTATTATTAATATTGATGGTATTTTTTATGGATATTCTTGTTCAATGAATAATACTTATTCCAATTAAATTAGCATTCTGGAGGAATGACCAAATCTGGATGAATTATTTGAAGTTTCACAAAGTGGTAGTAATCTAAGAAGTAGCTCTGGTCTGGTTGTTGCTTATTATTAACACTTTCCTAAATTCACCTGTGTAAAATGAATTATAATAATTTTTGACCATTTTACATTGTAAAGTTTTTAGCTTTGTCACCCATGTAATGTGTGATATTGGGGAAGTATCAATATTTTATTCGTGGACATCTTCAAATATAATTTATTATTAATTATAGTTCTTTTGGCTGCAAGAAAAAAGCACATACTTGCTTTATCAGTGTTCGTAGACTTTCTCAAGTATTGCCATAAATTTTTCAGTGCTGTATACTATCAAATTTTTTGTTCCATTGTTAAAGACTTAACTTCTCGAGAAGTTGTCCCTGCCCCTCTTAAGATTGAGATCCCTAGCCCTAGATCAATCAGGTAGGCTCATGTGGACAGAAGATTTGCACAGTTTGACCTCTGGGAAAATCTTATGAGCAGAAGACCATTCCAATCTGTACGTATGGCAGACAAAGTAATTTTCAACTCTGAAAAAATATTCTATTTACCAAAATAGGTTAAAGGATAAAAAGACTGCTTATAATTTCTAATTAATGTGCTACCATTAATGTCTTCGCCTCCTACTTTAACTTCAACTCTATATTTTTTCCAGTTTAAGTCAAGTACAGCGGAATAACCCATGAGACCTAATATTCATCTGATTTTGTTATACATGCAACATTTCAAATAAGGATATTATCTCTATTTCCAAAATGTTTTCACAAAATACTCCTGCCTCTTATTTCTTACCTTTTCTCTTGGTCTAACACATTTCTTTTATATAAAATAAAGAGAAATTGTTTCTACTTCTACTCATCCTTTACCTCTGTAGCTATCTAATACAAATTTTTCTATAATACCATCTCCTCTAGGACATTGTTATTTCATCTGTCCACCTTCTTCTTTTACATCCTTAGTCTCTTCATAAACTATAACTTCTTTCATACATGTAGCCATCCATTTTATAACTCTGGGGATAAACATAAAGAGTTTCCCCTTCTGACAGTACTCATTTTCTTGCTGCAAATACAATTACACAATGTTCAAGTTTTTTGACCTAACACAAATAAATAAAAACCTTATCTTCACTGCCAACTTCTCAAGAATACAGATGATCATCTTTATTTCATACTCTAGGAAGCACTTTTTAAAATTTTCCAAAGTTTTCATAATTCTTATGCATAAGTCTAATAGTGAATTATGAATCTGTACTAGTTTTAAAATATTTCTAATCCCTCAAGATCCCTTCCATGAATCCTTTCTTTAAGTCTGAAAATTGATTGGGATTTTTCTTCTTTTAATTTCTTAAAAGTTGAAAGTTTTTTGTTTGAAGTGTTCTTATATATTTTTTGTACCCTCAAATTTGAGAAAGACATTATAATGTAATTTTATAGCTATGACTGAATGCTATCATTCAGATCATACTTTTAAGATAAGAGGTTTCAGGGCACCTGGGTGACTCAGTCCTTAAGCGTCTGCCTTCAGCTCAGGTTATGATCCTGAAGTCCCTGGATGGAGCCCTGCTTTGGGCTCCCTGCTCAGGGGGAAGCCTGCTTCTCCCCCTCTCACTCCCCCTGTTGGTGTCCCCTCTCTGTGTTTCTCTCTGTCAAATAAATAAATATAATCTTAAAAAAAAAAAGATAAGAGGTTTAAAAAAATGAAATAATGATTAACAGTTAAAAAATTATCCTTTGTTCTGTAACTAATTTAACTCTTTTACATATTTATATTTTAAGGGTACCAAGTGACTCAGTTGCTAAGCCACTGTCTTTGGTTCAGGTCATGATCCCAGAGTCCCCATCAGACTCTCAGCTCTGTGGGGAGTCTGTTTCTCTCTCTGACCTTTTCTCCTCTCATACTCTCTCTCATTCTCTCTCTCAAATAAATAAATAAAATCTTAAAAAAAATAAAATAAATATTTATATTTTATGTAAAATTTACAAGTGTATATTTTTCTTTTTTTTTTTTTAAGATTTTATTTATTTATTTGACAGAGAGAAACACAGCCAGAGAGGGAACACAAGCAGAGGGACTGAGAGAGGGAGAAGCAGGCCTCTCGCCGAGTAGGAAGCCCAATGTGGGGCTTGATCCCGGGTCCCCGGGATCATGACCTGAGCTGAAAGCAGTTGCTTAACCAACTAAGCCACCCAGGCACCCCTGTATATTTTTCTAAATACACATATGTCTATGGAATAAACAACATCCAAGTTGTTGACATCACTATTCTGCTACTTCCTTATTTCTGATACTTACAGTGGCTTCTAAATTTTCTTCGGTGTCCAGAATATCTCACACTGCTATAGTAGATATATTTTGCCACACTCAAATTTTTCTATAATACCATTTTTTAATAATACCATTTCAACCTATTACTTAGTAAATAGTTTCTCACTGCATGAATTAAAGTTAAAATTCTCCAGGTTTGAATTCAAAGCTCTTCTCATTTGCATTACCTCAGTTCATCATTTCAAGAATATTTCCCACTCTTCTCTCAATGAAGAATTTCTAATAAAATACTATGCATATAATATCATTTTCCTGCCATTCTTGTAACTACTTCTGCAGTGTTTTATGTGCTGTGGTCATCAAATAAATCTGTTTTTCCCAAGTCATTCTTTGCACATATATATTTATATAATTTCATTGTCTTTTCACAGACAGATGCTTTGTATCATCTGGATTTACTATATTTCAAATATTTATGAATTAATAAAATATATTAAAAATTTATTATTTATTATAAAGAAAATGATACTTCTTCAAAGATCTCGTAGTCTTACTAGGGAAGCCATAAACAAATAATTGCCAAGTAAACCAATAATTGCAATGCAATTGATATTGCGAATGCAAAGGGTAGTGAAAACTCAAGGAAAAGAAATTTTAAATACTCACCAGAATGTAGAAAAATCAGGGAAATTTTTTGAAACCGAGGACTGTTGGGACTATCCTAGCCATCTTAATGTAATAGTTCCAGGATAGAGACCCAAAATTCTTGCAAGACACCTTGAGAAAGATTCCCATTTTCCAGAGTTCATCCTGTAATGGGAATCATGTGAAGAGTCTATGCAAAACATAGATGAGAGCTGTTTTAGCAATATGTAATAATAATTTTGCAAAGAATAAGACAGTAAATTGGGGATGAACTTTATTTAAAAAAAGGACTAAAAATTAGTGTTCTTGGTGCCAGAGTGTTAGTTATTCAGAGAAACTTCTAAAATTCTCAAAATCTAAAAAATGTGCTTCAAATTTTTGCTCAGTTTAATATGCTAGATTTCGAATGTCACTCTGTATCTTACAGGGGATCATAACACTATATTTTAGGATAGCTTCCAAGCAGGGATAAAACTTAATGACTAAATGGCAAAACTCCAATAGATTTTAGATAAAAATCTCTAATTAAATCTCTCTAGTATAAGCATAATTTATTGCAGATTTTCCTAAAATTCCCTACAGATTTCTACTGTCCTTGGAAATACTGCCTGAATTGAAAATTGATTCAATAATTTTCAAGTAGGGTAATAACAATATATCCATTGCTATAAATAATCAAGGTTTTCTACATTTTATTCATCTATTGAAATTACATTTTTAATCAGTGATTTATTTGTTCCATTCTCTCTCCTTAACACATAGTATTTATATATGTGGCAAAAGGGTATCTGTAAATATTTTGGAGAATTAACCATGCTGGTGCATTCAAAGAAATCATTTAACTCTACTTTTTACACTACTATGTCTACAATGACAATCAAATGGCTAGCATTCCGTAATGAGAAAAGAGTAGCAGGAATATTATTTTTACTTACTCCATATTGTCAAAAACACATAATACCTTTAGTTCTCTATTTAAGGAGACAGTTAAGTAATTTGTAATAATAATAATAACCTGGTTGCATGGATGGTGCTAACTGGTATCACATTTCAAAATATTTAAAATCTTTATAAATATCTTACTGTAGTTGCACATCAATCTTGCCAAAAATGCTTTCTTTTTATAAGATCTATTTTTTTAAATTAATGATACACACATGGATTGGGAAAATTGGACAGCCATGTGCAAAGAATGAAACTGAACCATCTTCTTACACTATACACAAAAATACTCAAAATGGATGAAAGACCTAAATGTAAGACAGAAATCCATCAAAATCCCTTTGATCTTGCCTGCATTAGCTTCCTACTAGACATGTCTCCAAAAGCAAGGGAAACAAAGGCAAAAATAAGCTATTGGGATTTCATCAAGATAAAAAAGCTTTCGCACAGCAAAGGAAAGTCAACAAAACCAAAAGGCAACTGACAGAATGGGAGAAGATGTTTGCAAATGTCTTATCAGATAAAGGACTAGTATCCAGAATCTATAAAGAACTTAACAAACTCAACAACCAAAGAACAAATAATCCAATCAAGAAATAGGCAGAAGACTTGAACAGACATTTCTCCAGAGAAGACATACAAATGGCCAACAGACACATGAAAAAATGCTCCACATCACTTAGCATCAGGGAAATACAAATTAAGACTACAATTGAGATACAACCTCACACTGGTCTGGATGGCTACAGTTAAGTCAGGAAACAACAGAGGAAAGGGGAACCCTCTTACATTGTTGGTGGAAACACAAGCTGGTACAGCCACTCTGGAAAACAGTATGGAGGTTCCTCAAAAAGTTGAAAATAGAGCTATCCTAAAACTTGGCAATTGTACTACTAGGTATTTACCCCAAAGATACAAATGTAGTGACCCAAAGGGGCACCTGCCCTCCAATGTCTATAGCAGTAAAGTCCACAATAGCCAAGCTATGGAAAGAGCCCAGATGTCCATCAACAGAGGAATGGATAAAGAAGTTGTGCTATATATATATCTGACATATATATGTATATGTATATCTGACATATATATATATATACCACAAGTATACATCAAATTTTTTTGATGGCTGATACATATATATATCAGCCATCAAAAAAATTGAAATCTTGCCATTTACAAAGATATGGATGGAACTAAAGGGTATTATGCTAAGCAAAATAAGTCAATCAGAAAAAGATAATTATATGATTTCACTCATATGTGGAATTTAAAGAACAAAACAGATGAACATAGGGGAAGCAAAGGAAAAGTGAAATGAGACAAAAACAGAGGGAGATAAACCATAAAAGACTCTTAGCCATAGGAAACAAACTGAGGGTTGCTGAAGGGGGAGAAAGATGGGGGGATGGGGTAACTGGGTGATGGACATTAGGGAGGGCATGTGATGTAATGATCACTGGATGTTATGTAAGACTGATGAATCATTGAACTCTACTTCTAAAGCTAATAATATATGTTTATTAATTGAATTTAAATTAAAAATTAATAGAAAAAAGATACATACATGGAGTTTTAGGGTCGTAAACTTAGATGTGTATGATCAGTGACAGGTGAAAAAGTTCAGCTCATGGCCCATCTACTAAAAGTAAATATGATAACACCTGGCCTTGCTTGTCTGTAACTACAGCAATGGGTTCATCTTAGTAAGAAGGTCTATAAGAAAGTAAGGTTCCTCTTCCCTACATATAAGGACCATTACTTACGTACCTCTTAGATGAAAGGCAGCATCGAAATTAATGTAGCCATTCATTCCTAAATTTCAGAGTTTGCCTTTTTCCATGTCGTTCATTGAGTGTCCTCTAAGGGAGGAAAATCTGTCTTCTACCTGTCTCAGGTCTATGGTTAGGCAGAAAAATTAAACTGTCATGAGAAAGATTAACCAAAAAAAAGCATACAAATTTTATTTAATATTTTTACATGCACACAGGAGTCTTCAAAAAGAAAACGAAGATCTGAAGACGTGAATAGGCCCCAAAGCTAATGTACTGTTTTAAATAAAATGATAAGTTATGGGGTGTGACAAGACAAGGGGACTGGAACTAGGGGCAGTATATTGGGGACTAGTAACTAGAAAATATATGCATAAAACTAACAAAAGACAAGGGTTATTTTATAAGTTTGCTTACAGAATATAGTTGTTTACAGTTGGTTAGTAGTAGGAATCCATTTTGGTGTCAACTCCCAAACTCTGGTGATAAGAATATTCCATCTCTTCCTGCTAAAGAGAAGACACCTTTCTCATGAGAGATTTAATGACACGCTTTTAGGGAGAAAGGCAGAGGTCAAACGCCACCTTCCTGCTTGTGCTATTTTTAGTGTGTCAGTTGAGAATAGACAAGATGCCAAAGAGACATCTTTTGGAGTAGCAGGTTATGAACCCCTTCACACCACTTTGTACATGAAACTTGTCTACTTATTGTGTTGTTTACTCTATTTTTTTCATATCTTCTGTTCACGATGGAAATCAAATCAAGTTATATGCATAATCGTTCCCACTTCTGTTTTCATTTATTTTATTGCTTCTGTGATATACATTCCTAAATTGATATCACCTTCTTTTTTTCCTGATATAAATAATTATACTATAAAATCTTTCTTCCATAAAGGATTGAAATATTTTCATGTTCACTGTTTCAGATACCTGGAGACTTATTGAAGTTTGATTTTGTAGAAGATAAGTATTAAATAATTGTTTTTACTGCTAATTACCTAAAGATGAGTTTTGATAGATAAACAGATATAGAATGTAAATCTTTGTCTGGCTTGATAGGAAGATTAACTTTACTTACAAATACTGGAAATCATTGAATGGTTTTAATGAAAAAAGCAGAATACAACCTGATAAGATTAATAATTATCCAATTTAACCAGATGTCTATGACCTAATTTGGACCATAACAAACATTGATTTAGAGAGGGCATGAGTGGAAAGCAGAAACAAAACAAAACAAAACAAAACAAAACCAAAAACCATGGATTCTAGCTGTTACCAAGATCAAGGAATTGTTATTTCCTGACAAAGCAAACCTGAGCAATCAAAATCCTAACTATTTTATAAGTATACCTACAAATAATCATTTGTTTGAGGCAATTCCATTACTTAAACTCTTTAGTCCCATAACTATAAACCCAAATTACAAAAAAAGCATCTCTTATTAATAAACTTTAATTAGCCATATTATCCACTTAATTGATGAGTTTGTTTTACAAACTAGGTTTGTTTGGTGGTTCCTAAAGTTGTGTGGATATTTCATGGTGCTGTATTTATAGATCAATGCCTTTGCTTTGTTCATTTACTATTGTAATTATAACTCTCTTTTTAAAGAACCTGGACATGGTTTCAATTTTTTTTTCAGGTTTGAATGGTGTAGATGAAAATTTAATCACTTTGTACCAGCTAACCTCAAACTCATTTTTTCTATTCAATAATAATTATTTCTCCTTGACTAAGGTTATACTCCTCACCATTCCCATAGACTAGAATAAGTTTCCTTCAGTAACATTATTCAGTCAGTCCTACTTAATAGGGCACACGCAGGCTTTCCCTAGCAATTCTCAATGCTTTTCTAAGTGGAGCTAGCTCTCTATCAATGATTTATTTGCTCCTTCCATTATTGCTTGGCCATGGCTTCCCAGGCTGTAACTGCATTTCTCATCATCCTTTGTTTCTGGGTGGAGCCAGTTGGTATATGGGCAGAAGTTACGATTATCACTTCCAAGCTTAATAAACCTTAAGATCTGTCATTTACTCACTTTATCTTTCCTATCTGTTGGCTAGATATTGATCCCGAGAGTGAGCTTAGAAGCCCCAGATTGAATATGGCAGAGCCTCCATTAGCCTGAGTCATGAATGGCTACACAGAGCAGAGCTCCCCATTATTCCTGTTGACTTTACCTTGGTGAGAAATAAATTTCCATTTTCTTTAACTACTGAGAGTTCATTGTTGATTGGTTACAGCAGCTCTCTAGCATTACTTTAAATAATTCAATAGGGAATTCTGAACCACAGGCTGTAGATAACTTAGGCCCTTTGGTTGAGTCTCCTGTAAAAATATTCTCAGAGCCATTGATAAAACTCCAGTCTAACTTTGTTTGCAAATCAGGTTTGTTGAGCATTAGCATCCACAGGCTCCTTTAAAGAAATTTGGAGAGAAGAGGAAAGTAGCATTGTTGGAAGCACACTATGCAGTTAGTTCTTAAAAGGTCACCTCACTTATTTCTCATAGAAACTCTGAACTACTCCTATGTGAATAAAATCAAATAAGTCATTTTAAAGTTTTAAAAAACCCTGATGATCAGAGAGATTAGTGACGTGCTGAAGGTCACAGAGCTATTGTTGGAATTGGAGTTTATACCCAGAATTATATAACCCATGCATGTTCTTTCAACATCACAGTGTTTTTCAACAGATACAGCTCTAAAGATTTCTCTCTGAAAAAGTCTACTATTTCTTAAAGAGACAAATAAAACTAATTTTACAAATTCATTCCTCAAGAAAGATAAGCTCCGAATAAACATCTCAATGTAGAAATAATGACTATTCAGGGGACTATAACGCATAATAACCACCATATAAAACACTGTCATTTATTTGAAAGATATATGTTTCTTTTTTTTTTTTATATTGAAAGGTGAAAGATGTGTGTTTCAGTAAGGTGCAACCATGCCTGCAATTTTGTTATTATGTATATTCGTTGGCTACAACTTTCAAAGGATTAGGAAAGAGCAATCCCATTTGTAATACTATACACGCACATATCAATAAAAAGACTCCCTGAAGGTAATATAAAAGCCAGTGAAGATTGAAAAACCCTCTCAGAAATACAGATAGAGTCAGATCGGGTCACCTGCATTGTCAGAGAGAATATAAATTTATTTGAATGCACTGAATCTGAGAACACTTATAAAATAAACGGTGGGAATGTAAATTCAGCATCAAATAGCTTTTGTACCAATGAAAAAGATAATCTAGACTTGCTTTCTGTTGTAACCTTTTGTGGTTTTATATTAGATGAGGATAAGGAAAGCGGGCTTGCTTGGTATTGAGCATAATTAATGAAGCACATTTTCCTTCACAAGCAAAGTAGACAGAAAGCCTAAAAAAATCATATGTCTGCAACTCGTCTATTCAACAGCCATACTGGTAAAACAAGAAGAAAAGGATGAAGGGCATAAGGAAAAAGACAAACCAAGACATATAATTTTTAAAATAAGTCTAAGATAGCTGTCCTTTTCCCCTCCAAAGTCGCACCATTTTATCATCAAATCTTTCTGGCTTCCAAGTCTACAGACAAATATATTAGAGAACTGAATGAAACTGCACTGATGTCCTTCAGACATGACAGCATGACAGCTAAGGTAAAAGAGGAAAAAAAAAACAAACTGTGAAAACAACACTTGCATGTCCCAAATTGGAGATATTTGGTACCATTAAAGAAACTCATAAGCAAATTTTCATATGCCTGAGAGCATCATTATATTAGGAACTACATTATTGTTTCCACTCATGCAACTTAGTCTTCAAGAAAAGTTAAAATGTTTCCGTGTTTTTTGAGGGGAGATGCAATTATATACCTTAATATAATTGAAAAGATCTACATTCTTTCATTTATTCAACCAATAATGTATTTAGCATTTTCCATTACAAACAGTGTAATGTTGGGACACTAATATCAAAAAGAAAGAGAGGCAAACCAAGAAACTTAACTATAGAGAAAAAACTGATGGTTACCAGAGGGGAGTTGGGCAGGGGGCTGTGTTAAATAAGTGATGGGGATTAAGGAGGGTGCTTGTGATGACCACTGGAAGCTGTATGGAAGTGTTGAATCACTGTATTGTACACCTGAAACTAATATTACATGTATGGTAACTACTGGAATTTGAATAAAATCTTTTAAAACATAAGACATATAGACCCTGATTTCTAATCTATTAGGGTTTGGATAATGAGAGGCAGAAAATTATAATTCTGTTTTATAAATACTGCTATCATGATGCACATAATACAGAATAGGGAAATTAGTATCCCAGGACCCCCTCAGGCAAATAAGGAAAAGACCTCTCTTCTTCCTCAAACACAATGGAACATCATGGAGCATTGCTTGGTGAATGGATTACAGGGTACTTTTCAATCCTTCCTTACTGGGTTCCTTTGTGTGGGAATGACCAGCCCTAACATGTGTGATTACAGGGTCCTGGGCACGATGAGAGAATTTAATTCAGTCTGGAAGTTGTAGATGAGTATTTGACAATTGAAAATATCTGAGGGAAAGAAGAATCATGAATGAGAATTATTAGGGTGGCTGGTTGGCTCAGTCATTAAACATCTGTCTTTGACTCAGTCCATGATCCTGGAGTCCAGGGATCAAGCCCCACATTGGGTTCTCTGCTCATCAGGAAGCCTGCTTCTCCCTCTCTCACTCCCCCTGCTTGTGTTCCCTCTGTAGCTGTGTTTCTCTTTGTCAAATAAATAAATAAAATCTTAAAAAAAAAAAGAATGAGAATTATTATAATACAGGGAATGAAACATTATGATGAAAGTATATACAGAGGGTATAAACATTAGAAAACATCCTTCCCATATTGGGGAAACTTCACTCTGAGATACCTGTGATGAGAAATAAAATACATTCTAAATAGAAAGAGCATTTCCTCTTTAATGTCTTGTGCTTTAATTAGTAATATAATCAGTTTTTAAAACATTACAGTTTCCAAAAAATATAAATGAATAAAATATTACAGTTTCCCATTGTCTTTATAGTATAAATATTATGATTATTACTTACTTTACCAAAATATACCAAAATCTATGCCAAAGCCTGAGTATAACCAATACAGTAATATTTAGCTTTGAATGCAAGTGGAAATGGAAATAAGTAAATCTAGTTTTATATTTGGGTGGCTTATTAGTGAGAGCCAAAAAAAGGACTAATTCTGCATGGCTATCTTTTTCAATGCCTCTTTTTATTTTAAAATACATAAAAAAAAATCTTGAAAAAGCAAAAATTGTCCTGGGTAAAGTTAAACAAACAAAGAAGATTTTATTCAAGGTTATTGCCATAGAGGAGATAGACCAGAATGCATTCTAAATTCAACCGCATTGAAATTAAAGGTTTGATAGTTTCTAAGTGTTGTCATGAGCTAGTGAAAAAGCACTGTGGTACAGTGTTGGGGGGAGAATGATCAGTGGCATGTCTGGGTTATTTCTGAATTTGTAAATGTTTTTCTTTGTGGTTAAACCGTCCTTTATGCTAATTGGTATCTATGGAAGTTAGACTCCTACCTTCCCACAGACACTGGAAGATAAAGGAGATCTCTTCCTTGATGTTTACATTTCAAAAAAAAATGGATCTTAGGTCCTTAGGGAAGAGATTCCTCGGTTTTAATACTGGCAAGCAGTTTTTTTTTTACTTAAAAAAAATTTTTTTTTAATGTACATATATATCAAAGGAACAGAGAAAGAATTCACAACCAATTGTTTTGTAAAGAAAATACTCTGAGAAAAGGGAGGTCAGGGTCTAGAGTCAGGAAGCCTGTTTCTCCCTCTCTCACTCCCCCTGTCTACAGTCTCTCCCTCTCTACAGTCTAATAAAGCTGTGGGAACTATTAAGGCTGTCTTGGTGAACTCAATTCTACACTTGGTTCTAAATTTAAACCAAGTCACATTGTTAAACAAGGGTCCTGAAGGTAGGATTTCCTAAAAAATATTTTTGTGATTACTTCTTTGAAATGTAAATGCTGCATCCATAATTTTAGCTATTAAGTATAAATTTCATTTGGCTTGAATATACAATGAAACAGACAAAAGATATTATATTTAAGTAAAAATCAAATCTGGACTTAAGTGAGAAGAGATTTTATTCCAAAAGATGACGAAAATAGGGGGAGATGAATTATTGCAATAGAATGTTTCGATGTTAAGACCTGGAAGCATCTCCAAGGTCAGGCGGAAAAGAGAGTAAGTAAAAACAGAAAGAACAAAGTGTGGGGGAATGGGATGAGCGGATGGTGTAAAGGACAGTTGAACAGAAAATAGGCATGTAGGATCCAACATTTACTTAATTTCCTGATGCTTGCTTAAAATTAAGAATGAGTCAAATTTCAAGGACCTGGGGAGAAGAGATACCTGATTAAAGTTTGGTCACTCATATTTAGAGGGTGTTTTATTCATTTGGGTTGGTGGGGATAAAAAAAAATGTCCAGCCTTGTCGTAGGTAAATCACAAGTCATTTGTGAGTCTTAGCCAAATCAAGTGGAGAAGGATTGTTTTTGCAACATACCATTTGCTAGAACACAAAATTGTGGCAGGCTTTTTCAACCAACAATATTTCCCACGAACATAGGCTCAGAAAAATTTTAACATTCTCATACTAGGCATAAGAATATAATTTTTATCATTTGATATTTGAATCCATAAAGTTGAATTGTAAATAAAAGACATTGAACTAAAATGAATTAATCTCACTTCCATAAAAGTAAATAAACCAGATAATGTAATTCTTACTTCTGGCACTACAACTATAGAGAAGTTGGAGCAATTCAAGTTAAGACTCCTTCAATCACCAAGACCTGTATGGGGCACTTAAAAATGTCTGAGCCCTCATTGTAGCTTGGAATATTTGGAGGTTGAATTGCATTGATCCAGTTTCACTGAGCGCCTGAGATCCCAACTTAATTTTCAAATTTTCCTCTACCTGAGCAGCAGTTACTGGGGGCCAAAGGGGCCAATAAAGTGAGTCATGATGCTAGTGGAGCCATTAAGAGCAACCTCCAAAAATACTTAATGTTCAATGTTTAAATTTTGATATAACATTCTTTCAGTTCATGTCCCTTACAACATCTCGAACTCTAGTGATTTCTCCTCTTTCTCTTAACCCAGGGTAAAATATCTTTATTAAAAACTCATAGCACCAGGGAAATTCTAACCCACTACTTACATAATGACTGTCTCTTGTATTTTTGTTCTTAAATATATTTAATTGTTGGAATGTTATATCTCTTTTTTATATATTTGTATAAAACTTTGCCTATTAGACTAGAAATTCCTTGAATATGAGACTTAACGTCTGAAATCTTTTTCAAGGTCCAATACAGTGATTTGTAAATAATAAACTAAGTTGTCAGTTATTGTCTCGTTTTTACATGTTTCACAAACTTGCCTCATTAATATATCTTTAGATATTTTCTGATATTTGATCAGTTAATATGTTATGTTCTTTACAAAATAGGTTATCAGAAAGCATCAGACACTGAAGTTTATTTAATTCAATTCACTTGTTTTATTGAGGAAGAATCTGAGATCCAGAAAGATTAAGTTTTTGCCTCAGTAACTAGTTGGATGGCATTTAATAACCAATTTGATGGCCACTCAATTTAAGTAATAATATCATTTCTCCATTTAATAACCAATTTTGATGGCCACTCAATTTAAGTAATAATATCATTTCTCCGTTTACTCAAAGGGACTCCTGACCACTCCCCCCACTCCCCAAAGAAGTACTAGCCTAGATGATTTCTAAGGGCTTTCACACTTCTCACATGATTTAAGTACCATTTTATTCTGTATACATACTCATGCAGATAAGAAGTTGAGATAACTATTTAAGTAATTTAAATTGTAATTGTTCAGATAACTCAGTTTGAAGTGTCAAAGTATCTGGAAAAATCACATCAATTCTCTAATTTATAATTAAATCTACCTTTGTTGAAGCATTGTTGCATAATAAATGCTTCTGCCCAGACCAAAATGCTTTACGATCATAAGACATGAATGATTGTTGGCAAGATTGAGCCCTTCAGGACATAGATAACCCAGCCCAATCTCAGTCACAAGAGATGCCACACAAATGCCTCTTCATCAGTAGGAGTCAGAAATAATTTGAGGGCTCATGCAAGCAAAGAAAGGCTTATTTCTTTCCAGAGGAACACAGAGACATAATTAGATATGTGCAGGCAATGTTTAACCCTTAAGTGGGCTTTTAGCTAGTTATTTAAAATTATTGAAATACCATGTCATCATGGGCTAAAAATAAGTACAGGTGTACACACTTTATACATTAAAGAAATAGTTTTTTGGAATAAGCAGTAGGAAGATATTATAGAAATGTAAAATTCATAGACATGAAAATTGCACAAAACTCAATGATAACTTGCAAGATTTGACATTATATGGCCTCTATCCAGAGGCCTTCCTTGCTTATCAACATAAAATCATTTGAGAAACAAAATAAAAGCAAACAATAAAAAATATCTGGTTATCTGTTATCTACCTATAATAAAATGTTTGGGATAATATGAATTGATGATTTTTTAGGTGTTTTGAGGTCTTAGATTGTGTGTGGAGGAGTAAATCTTCTCCATATAAAAAAATATGTACACACAAAAGACAAGATTTTGCATACATTTTGCAATATTCTTTATTAAATTCCAATTAGAATTAAGTTAAAAACCATCAAATTGACACTTAAATTCTCTGAGGATTAGTTCCATTTCCTATAAAAGTTATGCTAGATTAAAGAAGACTAATTTAGAATGCAGGGAAAATATCTGCTTTCTTTTGGAGCTTTAATAATGGATTTCCTTGTGATCTTTACTCTTGAAGAAAAACATCCTAATAAGGCTTCAGTATAGGGTTAAAAGCAGATTGTTTTTAATTTCACTCTTTGAAACTGAGTCACAATTACAACGTTTTCATCTGTGTGACCTATAAAGTTGAAAATGTCCAATCTTTGTCTTCAAAGAGCTTACAATTCAACGTTAGAATCAATCATGTGAATAATTATATTACTGGATAAAATGAAATTAGTAAGAAATATAGGCATATGGAATCATAAAAGAAAAAGTGAATTAACTCTGCTAGAGAACATGAAATAATTACTAACAAGTGTGGTAAGAACTCTAAATATATTTACAATATATAGTAAAGTGAAAAGGCTAATTAGGGAATGGCATGGAACACAGGACACAAAGCTTATAAAGAATTAGTGTGTGTTTGAGTACTTTAAAAAAACAAACCTGTTAGATCCCAAAGCAAAATGCTCAGAATAGTTATCACTGCATGATGCTATAAAATAAAAAAAAAAAAAAAAGAAAGAAAGAAAAGAAATATTCTGACCCTTGTTAAAATGGTAAAGACTTTATTCCAGACTGTTGTAACGGGCAGAAGTCTTCAGGGGTATTGCATTAGGAGAGAGATCAAGCTTGATTCTACATAAAAATAAAACAAAGGGGATTTATCACCAGGGAGCAGGTTGGGAGGAGGTCAATGGGTGGAAAATTACTAAGAGGAGACATCAGGGGAAGAGAAACTCTTGCTAAAACTGACCTAACAGGATTCTTGTTGAAAGCAGACCAGGATGACCAATATCACAGGTGGGAAGATTTTCTCTATGCTGACTTAGCAGGATTCTTGATAAAACTGGACTCTGAACAAACATGGAAACCTAAGGTGGAGGCCTAGTCAAGAAAAGGGTTCAGAAGAGCCTGATTAAAGTCTGGTCAAAGAGTGTTTGTCTCCGTCAAGTGACTGGGGTGACAGGAGTGGTTGAGCACAAGGGAGCAGAAGTGTTCTGTATCTGGGCTGTGAGAGTGCTTATACAAATTCTATGTGTTTGTTAATATTTGTAGTACTGAACATTAAAATGTGTGTATTGTCATGTAATTTAATACCTCAATAAAAAATATAAACCAAAAAATCAAATATATAAAATATAGCATAAATAAATGTGTGCCCCCAAAGTATCATACACACACAGGGAGGACAGCTTTGCTGCTAAGCAGGCGGATGACCCATTTGTAATTCCAGACAGCAGAAATATATAAGAAAGCCTAAAAGGAAAACAGAGGCAGATTTGGCTCAATTAAAGAAATGCCCATAATTAAAGTATCACTGCAGAGTATAACTAGTGGTTCAATGACACTGTACCATAAATATTATAGGAGGGGATTTGAGTATACAATTGGTAATTGTACTGGATAATCCAAGTCTCTTCTATATCCAAATGCCTCCAATTTTATGATTATAAAATCTTTCCATCAAAGTAAAGAAACAGGTAAGTGCTGCTGGTTTGTCAAGCCCTCTCCAGTGGGAATCAGAGAGGCAATCATAGAATATAAACAAAGAACATAGAATAGAAATAGGCTTAGAGCACTCCAGAAGATCTTTCCAGTTCTATTGGTTGAAAAACACTATGCAAATTTGGAGGTAAAAAAAGGAAAAGCATGAGTCATGCCTCTTTGTGCCCTACCTCCTAGGAGGGTTCAAAATCCACTTTTGTATTCAGAGGAGGATGCTAGAGTAACACCCTAGGTATTTTACCCTAGATATTTCTGGCTCTCATTTGTTTTCTGTTCTGTATTTTACGTTTGTTTTTTTGTTGTTGTTTTTTTTCAATGTTATAATGGACAAAGAAGCTAGATATACATGGTAATTGCATCATTCAAATGATTATAGTAACTAAGATAGATTTAACATTTTTATGCTCAGTGGCTTAACCCATTATCTGAGTAATAAATATTCATAAGGGAATGTGGTTATAAGTTATGAGTTTAAAATATTTACCAATCGATTGCAAACAAAATAATTCAGCAGGGCATTATCAGAGAGGCTTTACTCTTATGATTCCTAAACATAAAGATGAATTACTGCTTATTATCTAATCTTTGACAATCTTACCAACACTCTTTAATGCAAACAGAGATTGATATAATCTTCCTTCTTAATTACTTTCCATTACTAGAGGCATGACACAATTCCTGACAACTAAGCCTTCTTATCTGTTTTTCATGTAATCATTGGCATAATTGGAAATTTTTCTTTCTGAAAATCTGTGTCGATTTTCCCCCCATCTTTTCATATGGTTCCCTGGATTGTATTCTCTGTGTATTTCTCTTTACAATTTTCAATATTACACAAACACATAAACACACATACATTTTAAGGAAAGAACACATTTGAGTTCTTTATGGTCAATCAGAATGCATGTAATGTATCTAGAATAACACATAGCATAGAAGAAAATGTAACTTAATAATGATATTTTTATCTTCACACACATGTAATCATAGTTCATAGAAAGAATTATTGTCATGAGAACCATAGAAGCTTTTTTACTCTTACAAAGTTAGAACTAATTCAATCCATACTTTCTCAGAATCTTATTATCTCCTCATAACTTAGTGGCCTAAAAAGGAAAACAATCATAAATTAGTGAAACGTGTTTTCTTTTGGTATTAAAAACCCAGTGGGGATATAGTAGAAGCTCATTTTTAAATAGCTTATTTAATATGGATGTAACATCACTTATATTCACTCTTCTTTTATGTAGGTAGATTCCTTACAGATACTCAAGTTCAGAGATTGGATTTAAACCTATGTAATAATCCTTAATAAATAAAAATAATATCATGTAATTGTCAAAAATTATTTTAAAATCTAAGAAAGTTTTTAAATTTTTTAAATTTAAATTCAATTTAATTAAATAATAAATTCAATTTAATTAGCATATACTGTATTATTAGCTTCAGAGGTAGAATTCAGTGATAGAATTCAGTGATAGAATTCAGTGATTCCTCAGTTGCTTACAACACCCAGTGCTCATTACATTAAGTGCCCTCCTTAATTCCCATCAGGCAGTTACCCCATCCCCCAACCCACCTCTTCTCCAGCAATAATTTGTTCTCTAGAGTTAAGAGTCCTTTATAGTTTGCCTCCCTCTCTGTTTTTGTCTTATTTTATTTTTCCTTCCCTCCCTCTATGTTCATCTGCTTTGTTCCTTAAATTCCACATATGAATAAAATCATATAGTATTTGTCTTTCTCTGACTGACTTATTTTGCTTACCATAATACCCTCTAGTTCCATCCATGTCATTGCAAATGGCAAGATTTCATTCTTTTTGATGGCTGAATAATAATCCATTGTATAGATTTAAATGGTTCCATCCAACGGGGCTTCTGATAAAGGACACTATCAGGACACTGGTGTGGCGCAGTCAGTTAAGCATCCAGCTCTTGATTTAAGTTCAGGTCATGGTGACAGGTTCATGAGATAAAACCCCACGTTGAACTCCCTGCTCAGTGGTGAGTCTGCTTCTCTCCCTCTCCCTCTGCCCCTGCCCCAGTTCGTGTGCTCTCCCTCTCTCTGAATCTCTCTCAAATAAATAATATTAAAAAAAAAGAGAACACTATCAACCCCAAAAGAGTGACTACTTAGGTCCAATTAAAGATCTAAGACTAGATCACAAAATTCTGATCCCGGATCTCATTTTCTTCATTTTTTATTCATCAAGTACTGTCCTAAAGATTTTCAGAATAATTATCCAAGTATACCAGGGATATAATTATTAAACTATTTTAACAGGTAAGAAATATGACACTTGGAATAGTTCTGTGAATTTATTGAAGTTGCACAGAAGGCCTTACATCAGAAAATCCTCTGAGATATTCTTTAACTTAAAAAAATTAATATATTTATTATTTGTGAAGCTTCTTAAATAGACCTCCTTCACCTTCACCTCTGTAACAGTTTGAATTCAGTCCAATTTTATACTGCCAGAAGGCAAAACTTTTCCTTACCACCTTAGATTTAAGTAACTGGGGGCCTATGAATTAAACTATTTAATAAAAGGCAAATTAACAGAAGAAAAGACCCATGCTTTTTAGTAATATGTATGTGCATGGGAGTTCCAAGAAGAGAAGTGATACTCAAAGAAGCAATTAGATTTGGGGGCTTATATACTTTTTTAACAAAAGGATGGGGATTGGGATTCCAAGGGATTATAATTTGTGGGGAAGTAACTAAAAAATATATGAAGAAACAGGGGCACCTCTCTGGCTCAGTCATTAAGCATCTGCCTTCAGCTCAGGTCATGACCCCAGAGTCCCAGGATCGAGCCCCACATTGGGCTTCTGTTTCTCCATCTCAAACTCCCCCTGCTTGTGTTCCTTCTCTAGTTGTGTTTCTGTCTGTCAAGTAAATAAAGATCTTTTAAAATTAAAATGTATATACTTGAAGGAACCAATGGAAGATAGGAATTGTTTTTGTAAGGGCTGCTTACAAAATTAGACTTGGTATCAACTCCTCATCTGAGATAAGAGTCCCTTTCTCTCTGATACAGTCTTTCCTCAAAGGAATATTTTTGCCCAACATTTGAGCAGATAAGAGAAAGTGGAAAACTCTTCCAACATCTGTGAATTCTTACATTCAGATCAAAATAATATTCATGCCAAATGACATATTCAGGATTTTGGAGGTGCTTCACAGTTATCAGAGACCCAATTCCTTTCCACATATCTGATCTGAATTTCTACTGTAAGGCCATGCCATGGTCTAAGATGGCTGTCTGATCCATCAGATCCATTACAGGCTCAGGAAGAAGAGAGAGGGGGCAAATGGCACATTCCAGCTAGCTGTATCCCTTTGTAAGGAACATGACTTGAAGTTCCGCCCAACCATTTCTATTCATATCTGAAAAAGATGTTAATCATGTGGCTATGTACAGATAGACGCAAAGGACGTTAGAAAAGCAATCTTTTAGCTGGGTGTTTTCCTAGTCTGCATAAATATGAGGATCATTTACTAAGCAGGAAGAAAGAAAGATAAGCAGTTCTGCTGCATAATTTCTATTTACTCTTCCAATCTACTTCACATCCTCATCTGCTCCATTTTTTTTTTTTTAATTTTCTCCCCCCAGGAGGTTAACTTGCACAAAGAGCATCATCAGAACATCCTTACCTGCTGGTTGTCAGTTAGAGTTAGCCAATAGAACAAACAAAAAAACCAAAGGACAGAAGTAGTAAGTGTTGTAGATATTTATTCCCCATGTTTCTTTCCTGCCAGCCAGCAGTTCTTTGGCAGCTGTATTCAACTTCTTGAGACCACAGCTTCTACAAGGGAATCTTTTTCTACAGTTACAGCTGCCCTTGGACCTAGAAGTCAGGATAGTTCTTTCATTTCTTAGTCTGGAAGTACTCTACCATTCCTATCTCCACCCACACATTCATGAATTGACCTGCCTTGGTTTGCTCAGGCTGCCATAACAAGTACCAGAGACTGAATGGCTTGACTAACAGAAATTGATTTCCCTCACAATTCCAAAGGCTAGAACTGTGGGATCAAGGTGGTGGCAGGATTTCTATATTTTGATGTCTCTCTCTTTGGTTTGTAGATGGGCATCTTCTTCCTGTATCTTTGCATGGTCTTCCCTCTCTACTCATCAGTGGCCATATTTCCTTTTCTTATAAGGACACCAGTCATATTGAATTAGGACCCACTCTTAGGGCCTCGTGACTTTATTATCTCTTTAAAGACCCCTTCCAAATGCATACACATTCTGAGGTACTTGGGACTTTAACATAGAAATTTTGGGGCAGGGAGAGGTACATGATAATAGCCCATAACAAGTTACTTTAATAACATTTCTTCAATTATTCTTTAAGAGCCTATTTGTCCTTGTTATGAGGCTAAAAATCTCTGTCTTAGTCTCCACAGCACTTATGGTAGTGTTTCTCAAACTTTAATGTACATGCACATTATTTGGATGTCCTGATAAAAAATGCATGCAGATTCCGTAAGGAGGAAGAGTTTTGCTATCCTGCATGCTTCCAAATGATGTCATTATAATGTACCACATTTCGAGTTGCAGAGCTCTCCTTCTCTCAGTATTTAAAATTTTTTTAATTGAAAAATTTTTAGAAAAATTCTTTACATTACCCAGCTGCTGGGATTTTTTTTTAAATTTCCCAGTTGCTGGCATGAATAGTCATTCTACTCAGCTCCCCCTGTCTCACCTTAGACTTACTGAGGCTAACTGATGTTCTGTTTTGTTTTGTTTATTTCTGGATTCCCACTAAACATCTTGACATGATGATTCATACATCTTCACTTAATAGAACAGTGTGGCCTAACTTACTGGAAGTGTGACTTCTGGTTTTCAGTGCGGTTCAATATAACATTGATAATGTTTATTGTAGTTTGTTTATAAATGTCTCCCCCGAGTAATATGTTAATGAACTTTCACTTTAATTCCTCAAAGTTGTTTGAGCTAAAATGCATTCTAAATGGCATTATAAAGATTAAAGATAAAATAAAACACTATAAAATCTTTATAAATTAAATGCACTGACATTTCTTGAGTTCTTCTTCTTTCATAATAGATCATTAGCACAAAAATAAAATTATTTTAATTTGGATTTAGGAATTACCATCAGTCATTCTTCTAGGAGTTAAGCCTTACTGATTTTCTCAGGAAATTTTTAATCCTAAATAATAATGTAAAAGAGAGATTCTGCTGCCAGTGTTACATTATATACAGAATGGCAGGTGTTTTTTAATAACCATTACCTTAAAACTAATAAATATTAACATGGTAATTAAATAAATATATGGATAAATAAGGGACTGATTGGTGGAGTAAATGAACATGATATATTTATAAAGCATCTAAAAATAAAGGTGAAGAAGTATTGGTGAAACGTCCAGTTGCATTGTCAAAAGTATTAAGAGTCTGGGAAGTTTATATTTGATAGTGTAGGAAATGAGGGAAGTTTATATTTGATAGTGTAGGAAATGAGGTCATTAAAGTTTTTGGTTTCAGACACATACTTCCTGATGGGGCCTCTTTCCTCAAGTCACATGAGCTTATACTATAAATATGGACAGCAAAACAGTAAAAATATAGTAAACCTAGCTTCAGCTATATCAGTGGGGCACACGAACCTCAGCCCCTGTCCATCCTTAAAACAGGCTCATGTATTTATGCATGCTCATGAGAGTCAGAAGCAGAACATCTGCCAATCCCCACCATTATTTGTTTTCTTTAGACTCCTGATAGTAACTCCTGCTACTTGTCACAAGCTTGATACGTTCCAGATTAACATCATTTGAAATTTTACTGTCACCATTTTGAAGTGAAGGAATAGCACCATTACCAGACAAGTCAGAGCTGCCTTAGGCTCCGAGTGAATGTAGATACTTATGATGTAAGAAAAGCAAGAGGAAAAAAAGATGAAGCTGGGGGTGAGATCACTATACAAATATACATTGTCACATTCTTCACACTAGCCAGAAGTAAGTCACTGAAAGGGCAAAACAAGACTGACTCCATCTCCTGTGCTGCCCCTTCCATCTTGTGTAAATCCCCAGCTTCACCCCTCCTTGCTATTTACATGGAAAAACAGCTTCAGAAATATGGGCAAACTGCACATCCAGGTCGGGGGGAGGCTCCCAATCAGACCCTAACCAATGAAAGTGCAAATTGAGGATTAAAGGCCATCTCGCCACCTATGCTATGCAACTGACTCCTGGCCAATCGGCATAAGCCACGACCATCACTCAACCAACTGCCACCAGACCCCTATAAAACTGCTGTGCTAGTGCTAACATAACTTGTTCTCTTTCTCTGCATCTCGCCGCTGTGTCGGTGGGTATGGGAGACTAGGCTCGAGCTAGCTCGAATAAAGGCTCTTTGCTTTTGCATGGGACTCAGTGACTCCCTGGCGGTTTGGGGGGATCTTGAAATCTGGGCATAACATCACAAATTACATTACCCGAAAGAAATAAAACAAAATCAGCTATATTAATCAGATTATACTCAGCCATAAAACTTGCCATTTAGTCTATATAGGAATATTTTTCAGGGCCCTGAAAACCACTGAGAAAAATCTACCTCTGAGGAGTTTCCCTGATAGAGCACCATGGAATGTGGTGAATAACATTACTCTCTGTCCCATAGACATTATTCAAGGAATAACTATTGATTTATATAATTGATTTGCTAAAACACTTAGAATAACTATAACATCTTTGTTGTAGCTCCTTGGTGTTGGCTAGATAGATACCGTCATGGTTGTATCAGACTAATTTAACAAAGGAATAATATATCTATATTTTAAATCTTTAATGATCTGACTTATCTGAAACTTAAAATTTAGAAGATCTAGAGGAATAAATGTGTGCTATGTCTTTCAGTGAAATGTGTTTACTATCTCTTTACTATGGGCCGAAGATGTGGTTTCACAATTGCTGATAGTTTCCCTGAATCACTGGTCTTAGGTGAAAAATGTTCTTCAAAACCAAAGTGATAGAGTTCTCTAATTGTGGGAGGAAGGATAAATCCTGTCAATTTTGGATTTATTTTTATGATTACATTACTTGCTTACCACTGTAATTCAAGTTTCATGTACTGTGAAAGAAAATGTCTAAAATACTGAGGGTGAATATGACTGTGAACAGGCTATAACTACAGCTCAAAATAAGGTAATTTAATAGACATGATGAACAATTCATTTGTGCAAACTCAAAAGTTTATTTCAAAATAGGTTGCATGAGTTTATAATATTATTATAAACACAGTAAGAATTATACTCACTCCTCTAAGTAGGTTATATTCAAAGAGAGAAAGTGAGGCCCACCACTCCAGGGAACAGTTTTCTAATGATCTCAGTGACCCAAAAGGAAATGATTCATGCAACAAATAATAGATGGTCAATTGCTCTACAGAATTAAGTGTAGACAGCCTGTGAAAAACACTTGAATTCTTACACATTTCAAATAATACAATTAGGAAGGGATACATCTTTCAATTCACTTTTACATGTAATGTCCTGATACCTACCTATATGCTGTTATGTTTTTAAAAACTTAAATATTTCTGTTCCACTAGAAAGTTCAGAGAGTCCTAACGTATCTACTGAGAAAAAATATTTGAAGTCATAGCACTGAAATAGCTTTAAGATGTAAACATTACTTACTAACAATTTCTCTTAAGAAATGTAGACCTTTACAAACTAATACTGATTAAGAAAATGGACAATATCTGGGGTGCCTGGGTGGCTCAGTTGGTTGAGCAACTGCCTTCTGCTCAAGAGTCCCACATCGGGCTCCCTGCTCGGCGGGAAGCCTGCTTCTCCTTCTCTCACTTCCTCTGCTTGTGTTCCCTCTCTGGCTGTGTTTCTCTCTGTCAAATAAATTAAAAAAAAAAAAAAGAAAGAAAATGGACAATATCTAATGTGGGACACATGCTCTAAAATAATCCTACTGATATCTATCTAATTAATTTTGGTATTCAAATGTAAAGCTGATTTCTTAACTACCTCTCATTCCTAGCGAATTATGGTAGAAGGTTTTACTAAAGGTTAGGGCACTAAAAACAAAGCTATTCCCAGTACTTGATGGAAAAGGGACTAAATCATAGCGAAACAATTATAACAAGCGGTATGCAAGTTATGTATTCATAAAATAAATCCAAAGAAAAATCTGTTTACAAATGAATGTAAAATTACTGAAATCAGTGACATTCTGAGAAAGTTAACAAGAAAAATTAAGGCCATTCTTAAAAAAAATTATATGGAAATAAAATTATGTAAAAAAATAACTAAAATGTTATTGAGAACTCTCCATTTTAATGGTTTGCCTTCATGGGGTGAGACTGTCTTTAGTCAAGTACCAGGCATTCTCAATAGAAAATAAGAAGATAAGGATGCCTGGGTGGCTCAGTGCATTAAAGCCTCTTCTTTCAGCTCAGGTTATGATCTCAGGGTCCTGGGATCTAGACCTGCATCAGCTCTCTTCTCAGTGAGGAGCCTGCTTCCTCCGCTCTCTCTTCCTGCCTCTCTGCCTACTTGTAATCCCTCTATCAAATAAATAAATAAAATCTTAAAAAAAAACACACACAAAAAAACAGATAAGTATACTCCCAGAGACTAGTCATACAATTTTAATTAATTAGTTACAAAGAATTTTGAAAGCTATCCTTTGTTTGAAAAAAAGGAATCAATATTCATTATGAAAAAATAAAAGTAGTTGTTTCTAGGAGGAATTTTTTATTTCAATTTTTTTTTATTTCTTAAAATTTAACAGGGGTGATTGAAATAAAAAAATATAATTGAGTCTCATCATCATGGAAATGATTGAGAAAACTGATTAGATGAGTATTATTGCTTCCCACTTTGAATCAGTAAAGAGTTGCCACTGATAAATAGCCAATAGTCTGTCAAAAATACTCTAGGTATGTTATTTAACACATGCTTGCTTACAGGAGAAAAAAACTAGGAAATAACTTATTGAAACGAGTTGAATTGATCACAACGGAAGCACCAAAGCACCACCCATGCCTCTGAGAACATTGTACCATGTACCCTTGAAAAAAGCTGTGGCTCCTTCATCGCAAGCAATCTTCCTCCAGCAGTCAGGTGTGCCTGTGTACGTGATGTCTGTTCCTTTGCTTTTGGACTGGCTCATCATACCGATGTGAGCAGTATCAAATGGATAGGAATCAATGTAGCAACCACTGTTGTGGATTTTGCAATCATCCAGCTGATGAAGATGTGAATATTCTTGGGATCTGGAAGCATGCCCTTTGCAGTGTCATATATTCCAAGGTAGATGATAATACCTTGCACCGATACAGTAAAGCCTGGTATAGGCCCTTCACCTTATCAGAAGATCTTGTAGATCTTAACCAGGCAGTCACCAAGGCCCCTGAATTTCCTTTCAGCTCCAGCTCTGCCCACATCAGTTTCTAGATGGGTATAGGCAAAATCAAGAGGATTCACAAAACACAAGGATGTGGCCCCACTGACACCACCCAATGCCAGATTCCCTGTAAAGTAATGTCAAACTGGGTTCTTTTATCCACACAACCCAGAAAGAGGTTGTATTCATCTTTGAAAGCAAAGTTGAGAGCCTGAGTGGGGTAGTATCTGATGACACGCTAGAAAGACAAGGTCCCTGCTTCTTGGGGATATGAACCACACAATCTATAATGCCCTCCCTACTGTGATTTGCCTCTGGCATGCTGCATTTGCAGCAGCAGCTTGACCCACTCGATGGGCAATACCATGGTCTTGTAGATGGCCATGGCCGCTCCACCTGCCAGGCAGTCTTTGGCAAACAAAGGACACAGCACCATCTGTCATGTTGAATAGAAAGAGGAGGTGGGAGACTGTGGGACTGCAGGAGGAACTGACTGGGACCTTAGGATGTGTATTTTGATATTTAAAGAGTCATTGTCAACTTCATAGAGCAAATTAATATGCTTTGTTAACTTACAATTTTTCAAAGCGTTTAAAAACATTATTGACAAAAAATTATTGACATAAAATGAATTGCACATATTTAAAACTCTAGGAGTCTTTTTAAAGATTCTTTGTGATTATCTGTATAGATCATCATATATTTTTGCTTCTCCTCTTTTTCTTTTTTTTATTATCCTATTTATTTGACAGAGAGAGAGAGCGAGGGAGCATACAAACAAGGGGAGTGGCAGGCAGAGGGAGAAACAGACTCCCTGCTGATGGGGACCTCAAGGCTCTTGAGGAGCTCAATCCCAGGACCCTGATATCATGACCTGAGCTCAAGGCAGTTGCTAACCTGATGAGCCATGCAGGCACCCCACCTCTCCTCTTCTTCTAGTCTATGTTGCCTTTTAATTTTCCTTTTTCTTTTTACCTTATTGCAAATCTTTCTCACTAGCACATCAATATAATGTTCAATATGAGGAGGGAAAAAAGACATTCTTGCCTTATTTCTGACCTTATGCAGAAAGTATTCTCTCATCAAATGTGAGCTGTAGGATTTGTTGATGTTTTTTATTGGATTAAGGAAGTATCCTTAGATAATTAGAAAAAAATTCTAGTTTGTGGAATGTTTTTATCAGGGACAGATAACTGGTTTTGCCAAATGCTTTTTTCCTTCATCTGCTGATAAAATGTTTTATTTTCTTATGAAGTTAGTCTGTTAACATGGTAAAATACATTTTTTTTTTTTTTCAGTATTGAACAAGGCTTGCATTCCTGGGATGAGCCTCACTTGGCTGTGATGTAGGGTTGGGTTTGTTGTTCGGGTTATACTCAATACATCAAATGCTACAAATTCCTATAATATCTTTCGTTTGTCTTTTCACTTAGTTTTGAATTTTCCTTTGTGCTTCTCCCTAGAGAAAGCCAGTGTCTTGCAGTTCTCCCAGATGTCTTCCACTGTTAGTTTTACTAGATGCTTGTTAGCTTGTTGGTAGAGAGTTAAGTTGGGTGTCTGATGCTCTGATAAGCCTCAGTCTTAAGCAGACACTATGAGCCTTGATCTCAACCACATGTGCTTTGTAAGTAGACTGTCTTTTCTCCAGATGCAAAGCTAAGGCTAGCTCATTCCCTAGAGCTCCTCCTCCAAGTAAGAATATATATATTTTAATTCTTGTTTCCCTCTTTAACTGCAGTACTTTTCCACTAGTACCACTAATTTACAGTTTTGAGGTCTTAACTCCTACCTACAGATTAAGGACTTTGTTCCTTAGATGAAATGGGGGAATGCATTCCTGCCTTGAATTTCCCCTGTGATGAATTTCCCCCTCTGCGCCTGGTCTACAAATTGGTTATCTTCTTACCTGCAAAATCCCCTGAAGAAAACAAAACAAAACAAAACAAAACACCTTTTATTTCATGAGGGAGATGGGGAGATGGGTCTGGGTGGAGTTTGGGCAGTGGTCGCCATTCTGCAGACCCAGGAAGAACCATGAAGGAAGTTTTGTGTATTTTGTTTGTTTTGTGTATTTTGCATTGTTCAGATTTCTCCCTGACATTCCCTGAGCACCTCCTTGCGTTCCTAGAGGAAACACTCTGCAGAAGGGACACAATAATCCTATGTCTGCGGCCTCCAAGAGCTTTATAGTCTCACACTAACCCTACTCAGCCTTTTGCAATTAATTAAAAATATATATCTTAATGTTTTCACTGACTTAGATGGCATTTGGTGGCATTTAGCCCAGGTAAACAAATGGTTGTGTCCTGTTTCTCTCTGCCTGTGCTTCTTTTTTTCAGATATTTTGTGAGTTCTTTTCCTTCCCACTCCAGTTCTCTCTAGAGTTCAAAAAAAAAAAAAAAAAACAAAACTCATTTGCAGTCTGTTCAACTTTTTCCTCTTGTTGTAAGAGTGACAATGACACACTCGCTCTCTATATGTCTGAGCTAAACCCAGAAATCTGTGTAATGAAATTTGGTTACTAAATTTACAAATGATGCTTTTCTGAGATATCTAATTTACTGTCTGCATTCAGATACTGTCCAAAAAGGTTGAAGTAATGGAGAATAAAATTTCTGTGTTTTTTCATTGTATTCCTAGACCTTAGAAAAGTGTCTTGGAAAATCCAGCAAAGATTTACTGAATAAATGTCTTAAGAATAAATTAAAATTAATATATCTTGATTTTGTTATTTAGAAAGTAATTTCTCACTTGCCTACATATCAAATTTACCTAAATAGACAAATATATTGTTAATATTGTTGATAGTATATTATTTCCTAATAAACCATGATCAATTACCTTCCTTTTCCATTTTGAAAAGCACCTCTAAATTCAATGCAATAGTGATGTGAGTGTTAAAATTATGTTATTTTCTTAGCTGTAACACTTGAGGTACATATTTAACTCAATTTAATTGAAAAGAGGTCACATCTGGGAGCAACAGAAAATACCACAGCATTATTTTTTCTACTTTGATATCCTGATTTTATTTTGGATCTGGAGTCTTATGGAGATCCTTTGAGTACCTACTCCATACACAATTTTTGCAATTCCAAAGTCTTGCTAAAGTGCACTGTTTTGGAAACTAACAGAAAATTGGATAAGCCAGTAGAACAGTCCCTAACTATCCTTCTGTATTTGAAAGTTAAATAAAAATAATCCTTCTCCAACTCATATGAATGCTTCATTCAGATTTACTCCTGTTATTTGAAAAGTAAGCTCAATTACATTACATAATTTCTGAGATAAATATATATAAAAAATAGTAAAATTAAGCTGGTTTATCCAATAAAGTTGACTAACAATAAAGTAAAATGTAAAATCTAATATCGTAATAAGACTTTTGAATAGTTGTGTTAAACTGATCATCAAATTACCCTTATTATGTTTTCTATAATGTATAACATGTTATGTACTAGACAAATTCAAGAAATGCACAAGAATACAAAAGACAACTTAAAAGATTCATGCATCAACATCAGCATAGAATGATTTCTTTTGTCTGGATGGAAGACATTTAAACATGACCATATCAGTATACAAAAAAGATTTAGAAGATAACATTTGAAAATACTGGTAAGAGAATAGATCACTGCTAGAGCAAATGCCCCAAGGCAACAAGAAAAAGTATGGTAAGATTTTAGGCATTGGAATTAGCCTTAGATGGGAGGGAGACCACCACTTTTTCAGTAAATTAGGATTAAAAGAAGAGGAGGAAAGAAAGGTGAAGGAGGGAAGCTAGAAGGAAGATTGGTTAGCTATAGATGACAACCACTTTTCAGGAGATGGCAGAGAGATAGACAAGGTCCCTAGCATGATTTTTCCTGTGAAATAGGAGCCAAGGCCATCTAAGATCAGAAGGTGTAGAGTAATAAGAATTGGGCAGATGAATTTGGTCTAGGAGAATAGCAAGAGAGAGAAAAAGGCATAAGAAGAAATGGTTGACTTGCCTCATGTACAAAGGAATGTAAGTAGCACTGAAGAGTGGTGCAAAGATTGGAAACTGTCAAATTGTAAGTTTTGTAATTTTTAAAATTAAAATGTTCAGTAATCAGAGGGCAAAAAACCAAAAACTTAGGTTATTGGTTTGAATTTGAATTGAGTGGGATTCAACTGGCTTGAGTTAGAAGGAAACCATTGGAAGGACAGTAGCAATAAAGGTAACAAAAGCAAAATAGTATTTCCAAATGCAAGGCAAAACCTGTATTGATAATTCTAATATATGCTACAAAAATAAACATGTTAATATTCTGGTTGTGTTTTGCTGTGTAACAAACCATCTGAAATCGAGTGGTATAAAACAATAATTTTATTATGCTTGCAAATTCTGTGAGTCAGGAATTTAGATAGGGCAGGGGAGGGTAGATGATCTTTGGTTCATATTTGACGCTTCTGCCAGGAAGGCTTGAACACCAGGGAGGGGTGCACTGAGAATCACTCTCCTGCTCTGTGTAGTGTCCGGGCATCTTTACATGGGCTTTCTGTGAGACTTCTCCAGCATGACATCTCAATCTAGAGACTTTTTTCATGGAGCTCCAAGAGTGAGCATTCCCATAAAGAAAGTAGAGGCTGCATGGTCACTTATAACCTCATTTAGGACATCACATAGTGTCATTTCAGAAATACTCTATTGACTGAAGCACTCACAAGCCACCTAGATACAAGGGGAATGGAGCTTAAGCACACCACTTAGGGGTATCAAAGAGTAGTCATATTTTAAAACTGTCACATCTGGACAAATATTGCTACTACTTAATAGAATACTTAGTATGTGCCAGGCCCTGTCATAGGCATTTTTCATATATTAACTTACCCAGTCCTCCCAACACTTTATGAGGGTGATATTATCACAACCCTCAAATTGCTGTATAGAGTTTAGGTAATTTGTCCATAATCACTGCTGGGGAAGCAGCCATTGCATGAATAAGGAAGCCAGGTCCTGAGCTATTGTTGACTCAGGGAGGAGTCTGTTTAAGATTATCTCCTCAGCAGGGAGTCTGTTTAAGATTATCTCTCTCTCTCAGGGCGCCTGGATAGTTCAGTCATTAAGCATGTGCCTTCGGCTCAGGTCAGGATCCTGGAGTCCTGGGACCAAGTCCCACATCCAGCTCCCTGCTCAGCAGGAAGCCTGCTTATCCTTCTCTCACTCCCCCTGCTTGTTTTTCCTCTCTTGCTATGTTTCTCTCTGCCAAATAAATAAATAAAATCTTAAAAAACAAATGATTGTCTCTCTTTTCCTCACCCCTGCCCCTCCTCCATCCCTGTCTAAAAATAACAACAACAATAATAGTAAATGGTTGACCTGGTATTTGAAACCAGGGACTATAACTTTTGCCCACTTTCTTAATCACATCATCATTTCACTTCCTAAAAAATTTTTAGTTATGGATGTCTTTAAACTTGTATTAACTTCATTTTCATGTAATTGTAATGATTACCATTAGTGGCCAATCACCTTCCTTAACACTGGTGGAAACATCCTAATAAATTAATTATATCCACACTTCCTTTTTCAATCATTCTTAGCACTGAGCAAAAATCTCTGTCATTACATCAACCATCACTGGTTCCCTTTAAAATATCTACTCTTCTTTTTTTTCTTTTTTTTAAGATTTTATTTATTTGACAGAGAGAAACACAGCCAGAGAGGGAACACAAGCAGGGGGAGTGAGAGAGGGAGAAGCAGGCTTCCCGCCGAGCAGGGAGCCTGATGTGGGACTCGATCCTGGGTCTCCAGGATCATGACCTGAGCCGAAGGCAGTCGCTCAACCAACTGAGCCACTCAGGAGCCCCATACCTACTCTTCCTAACATGCATGAGTTAAATTTCAAAATGCCTTGGTCAAGTTTTAAAATGTGGTTTTTCTAATGATCTTTTGGATAGCATCATACAATTCCACTTTAATAATGCAATAACTATGAGAAAATCCTTTTTAAAAAGGATCAGTTTCATTTATTTGTATGAATTTTGTTTTATTAAATGAGAGTGACACTTTTTTGATTTTGTCCAAATTCAAAGACAATCCCTTTCATGATTAAATAATTCTAGCAACTTAATAAATTGAATAGTATTTTTTGAACTTTGTACAGTCCATTTTGACTTTTCTAGCACTGCTGTCTTATAAATTTATATACTTATTTAAAATTTCCATGTTTTCTTACAAAGACTCTACACTATTTAAGGGAAAATATTGCATTCTATCTAATTTCATCACCACAGTGCTATTCATGAGGTAGACAACCAAAATGGTTTTAAATAAAACAGCTAACATAGTTTGAAAATACTCATAGTGACAAGCACAGATTCCTGTATAACATTACCTGAATCCTCAACTTACTTCTCTCTCTCTCTTTCTCTCTCTCTCTTAAGATTTTATTTATTTGACAGAGAGGAACATAGCTAGAGAGGGAACACAAGCAGGCGGAGTGAGAGAGGAAGAAGCAAGCTTCCTGCCAAGCAGGGAGTCCGATGCAGGGTTCGATCCTGGGTCTCCAGGATCATGATCTGAGCTGAAGGCAGAAGCTTAATGACTGAGACACACAGGCACCCCTACCTATCTCCCTTGATATTTTCCTTAAATATTCTCACTTCATTTTCATCCTGAAATCTCCTTCCCTCCTCTGGTTTTCTGTTAATAATGGGAGCAGGACAGAGAATTCTCATTAAAATCATCCTTATGTAGAAACACTTAAAGAAATTTGAATGGCCCACCAGACTTAAAGGATTGCTACATAGGTATGGGAAAATGACTAAAATAAATATTTTATTTATCCATGCATGCCTTAGGATATGCTAAAAACTAGGTTAAAAAGCAAATTCATTAATTAGAAAAGTAGCACAAATTAAATCATTTTCAACTATTAGGGTTTACTATGAACTGGGATATGTAATTAGCAGGCCAGTAACTTAATGAGGCTTTGAAAATATAAAACAAATTAGTAGTGACATTTACCAGTGAGAAATCAGCAGGGCAAAGTGCAGACTCTCAACTGCATTTGAAATGTAGAGGGTTCAGGCTTCAGTAACAGAATGGTGGAAAACAGGGAATATGGGGTTTCTGATTGTCTTTGATTAGAGGCTCTCTAACTGGTCCACACTAGAACCGCCTGGGGAACTTTTAAACTACATAGAGATGTGCCCGTCTTCCAAACAAGATATTGATTGAATCCATGTCTGTTGGGCCAAGCAGACTTACGTGTTCACATCTTTCCCAGTAGGTTGTAATGTGCAGCCAGAGCTGGGAACCCCTCCCTTAGCTCGAGATTTGCTATAAAGGATCATAAAAGGTTTAAATAAGGCACCTTTACTTTACAATTTTTATATAGGATCTGCCCTAGATGGGGAAGATTACTACAATCTCTTTCCCTTGAAATGTCTTGTGATATTTCTTTTTGTAGCTGCTTGGCTGGGACAAAACAGTAGATATTCTCCAGTAGTTAAAACTGGTTAATTTGGTAGGTTTTATTTAGGCCAAATAATGTTTTTTTAAAACGTGTAATTCATAACTTATAGGTAGTCATTCTGCTAATAACAATCATACCCTTAATAATTCAATTGTAATGAATATTTTCTTAGTTTACAATTTTTAATAAATATTTAGACACATTATGTTAGATTGGATATGGTATTGTATTCAGGCAGATAAAGTACAATAAATGCTTAAAGAAGTAGTTTTAGAAATCTGTATTATGGGGGAGCCTGGGTGGCTCAGTTGGTTAAGCAACTGCCTTTGGCTCAGGTCATGATCCTGGAGTCCCAAGATCGAGCCCTGCATTGGGCTCCCTCCTTGGCAGGAAGCCTGCTTCTCCCTCTCTCACTCCCTCTGCTTGTGTTCCCTCTCTAGCTGTGTTTCTCTCTGTCAAATAAATAAATAAAATCTATTTTTTAAAAAAAGAAATCTGGGGCACCTGGGTGGCTCAGCTGGTTAAGCAACTGCCTTTGGCTCAGCTCATGATCCCAGAGAACCAGGATCTAGCCCCACATTGGGCTCCCTGCTCTGTGGGAAGCCTGCTCCTCCCTCTCTCACTCCCCCTGCTTGTGTTCACTCTCAACGCTGTGTTTCTCTCTGTCAAATAAACAAATAAAATCTTTCAAAAAAAAAAAAAAAGAAATCTGTATTATGGAGAATTTTGTGTTATTATTTATTTTTTATTTTTAAGTGAGAAACCAAAATATGACAAAGATGACATATAAAGAATGCGATCTAGAATCATCACAATGGATTAATATTACTAATACCATTCTACCACAAGTAATGAAGAATGTAATATGTGATATATGTCTTCAGTCTGGATATGAAAATATATGGTGTATATATATGACTTGAAAATTAGAAACAAAATTTCATATGTCATAAATTCTTGTTACAGCCACATATATAAACAGATATGGGAAAATAGGCTAGAAATAAGGAATGTATGAAAAGTAAAGATAACAGAGCTTGCTATTCATCTGTTCTTCATTGATATCTTATTTCCTGGCATCCTTTAAAGGTAGAATATTAATGATTTCTAGAATCAATTTATCAAGATCATTTGGCCATAAAGAGCACTTATTTATCTTAGAAGCTCAGTTTTCCAAATAAGTTTTGCACTCAAGTAAATATAAGCAGTATTTCAGCACAGGGGAGAATTCCACAGCCCAGAAATGTGGCTTTCTTTGAACTCCAGAAGTGATGGGCACATTTCCCCAATACACACGGGAAAATGTGCCCATCACTTTTATTTTATCACAAATAACAGTATCAGAACAGCTCCCTTAAGCCAAATCTTAAGGTGGTTTTCACACAGTGGATGTCATTTAGAAGATAACAGAATTAATTTAATATATCTTTTACTAAATCTCCTCCATTTTCTTGAAACTTACCTGACCCTAGCTACATGAATTTCAAACATTCCAACCCAGTGCTATTCAATATAAATGTAATGTGAACCACAAGCTGACTCCTAAATTTCCTAGTAGTCAAAACAAGTAAAAAGAAGCAAATAACATTACTTAATAATTATCTATTTTCAGCATTTAAACAAGATATTATCATTTCAGTGTATAATTAATATAGAAAAATGATTCATGGCATATGTTATATTCTATTTTTCACACTAAGTCTATGGAATCAATCCAGTGTACATTTTACACTTACAGCCTATTATAAATCATACTAGCCAATTTCAATGCTCAATAGCTACGTGACTATTGTTCAGTGCCGCTCTAACCTTCTTATAGACCATAATATAAACTGAACATAGACTATCACCAAACCGAGTTTGCAAGTCTTATTACATATATGGTAATAATTTCATCTTATTTTCTTCAGAGCACTCAATTAAAAATTTTATATGTGACTGTCTTTAGATTAATATAATTCTTACTGTCTTGAAATATTTGGGCATAGATAGCTTACACAAAAAATAAAAATATAGATTGGGGTGCCTGAGTGGCTCAGAAGATTAAGCCTCTGCCTTCAGCTCAGGTCATGATCTCAGGGTCCTGGGATTGAGCCCCACATTGGGCTCTCTGCTCAGCGGGGAGTCTGCTTCCCCTTCTCTCTTTGCCTGCCTCTCTGTCTTTCCTGTGATCTCTCTCTCTCTCTCTTTCTCTCTGTGTCAAATAAAAATATAAAATCTTTAAAAAAAATAAAAATAAATAAAAACATAGGGATGTGGATATATAGATAAATAAATAGCTATTAGGTATCTATCAACCAATAGATGATTTAAAATGTACAAATGCAAACAACTTATAAGATTTATACAATGCCCAGAACAGCAACATGGAATATATGTGCTCTAATGATGGTGAAGATAATGATTATGGTGACTGGTTATAATTCACTGGTTATAAACCATGAATTAATATGTCCATAATGAGGGATATGGCACTCTCATAGAACACAGGGAAGATATCCTAATATTTCTCCCCCACTCTTCAGTAACATATCTCCTGTTGACCTAAATACATTGCAGAATGAATGAACTGAAATCATGGAATTAAAACTATTTCTAGGAGCCATTACATTCTGATTCTCTGTATTTCATAGTAAGTAGTTCTGCCCAACACATTTCAACATCTAGTCACTCTTGTGTATTTTAACCACTTTAAGATTTAATGGTTATACCATTAATGAGAACATTTCTCATTTTCATGTGTATTCCTTCACCCATGGAATGCTATGCGCACCTAAAGGACTAAGATAATACCTTTCACAATGCTGTATATATAGAATATTGAACAACTAAGGACCTAGAGTATACCTATAATTTTTCCCTAAGGGTATTTCATTATATTCTATTTCCCTCTTAGTCTGCACACAGAACTGAATCGTTGACAGAATGGTGAGATCCTCTCTCAGGAGAACAAAAATAATTTACAGTTCAGCCGCGGGCTTACAGAATAAAATCAGATATCCTAGATAAAAGATGTAACCGAGGGCAATACTGTAACAACCATTTAAATATGTTTTGTTCTAATACTTCTAGAGAAGCTATAAGCATATTTTGTTGAAAGCAAATTTGTTGAGATCCCAAAAGTAATATAATTTTTGCAGACATATCTGGGAGAAAAATGACTAATCGCTAAAAGATAATTCATTGTATTTGACTCAGATGGGAAATTATTCTTTCACTTTGTGTGTGAACTCTTGAAGTCTAAAATATTTTTATAATATCCCTCCATATAGCTATAAAAATCCATATGTTCAGTCATGACTTAAAGATTTCAGAATTATAGTTCTTCTATTTGAAATAGTAATATTATTAAAACACATCAGTATTTTCTAATTAATATGAGAAAGTATGTTCGTATTGATAATAATTGTGACTAGCACTTTTATCTTTAAATTACAGCCCTAGTCAGGGTCATATTTATTGATATTGATTCACAGTGTCTCCTACTAAATGCCAAGTGGTGTGCTTGGAGTTGAAATAAGATAAATAGCAGGATAAAGTTTATGCCCTCAGAAGTTTAAGAGACAAATATATGCAAAGATCATTTTAATAAAATTCATAAAAACAACCACCATTTTTGAGTCCTTACTATCTAACAGCCACTAAGCATTATACAGATGATATATGTTAAATTCTCTAAGAATATCGTATCTAGGTGATTAATTTAGCCCCCTTTTAAGAAATGCTGTACTGATATGAAAAATGAACTGAATCTTTTTTTTTTTTTTTAAATGAGTTGAATCTTAAATGATGGTATATTCTGGAAGGCAGGAAGGAATTGGTTGCTCCAAAAATCTTTGCTTAAAGACACAGTAGAAGCTTGCTTAGGATTGAGAATGTGTCTAATGTGACTAATGAATGTGGTATATAAGAACACCATTTTGATGACAATAATGGATGCACCAGGACAGTGGGATAAAAAGCTATTGCTATCATTCATATGGGAAGAAATGATCATACATTAGACTAAGTCAGTGTTGATGGGAACAGAGAGAAAGAGAACATGCAAGAGAAGAGCAAGAATAAGTATGTGGATGATAAAATGAGTTTAATGTTGGTTGTGTTACATGTACAGATACTTCAAGATATCTCCATGAAGATGTATAGAGGCCACATGGAAATAGAGGTTTGCAGACTATGGGGAGATGGGATTTGGTGACCTGATTTGGGAGTCATCAGCACATCGGGCTTATTGAAATGGCTCAGAGATAATAATGGGGAGCACTACAAGATTCCCAAATTGTTATTCACAAATTTATAACTAAGTTATGGAAAAAGTCCACATATCTTGTGCGTTTTGACTTCAAGAGCTGAAGGCACATTAGAAAATGAGCTATAAATATACAGGATGAAGAATAAACAGAAGATAAGGGTATAAATATTACCAATTTATAAAGTAAAGTTTATGTAAATAGTAATATCTTCTGGAATATCTAATAAAGTAAGTTTTAAGTGACAAAATGCTCAATTGTTTCATATGCAAATTTTAAAAAATACACTTATTATATAAATAAGGCACACCCCAAATCTAGGAAATATGTCTTTGTAAATTATATAATTTTCCAATTATTGCTACACAGAACAAAACAATAACAACGTGGCCTTCCAGATACTGTTTCTGTAATGACAGAAATGTAGGTCTCTCCCAATCTGCTTCCCTCCTAATAAATTATAATTGGGTATTTCCTGAAAATGCAGTTGTGCAATACAGTCTTAATGCTTGCCAGAAGTCTAATAATATACTGTAGGGCAGGATAATTCTTTCTTTCTTCTCTCCTATGTTCTTTGGCCAGTCTATTAATTAAATTGATATAAGATATTAACAGGGGAAAAACAAATTTAATTTCTTATGTACAGGAGCTCGTAAAAATATGAGACTGGAAAAAATGACCAAAGCAGGCAGCTTTTATACCTTTTGGACAAAGAAATGATAAATTTGTGAAGAATTAACAAGATAGAGAAGTGTGGGTTTGGGATAGTAAATTAGTGAGAAAGTAACAAGCTTTGTTTATATAATCTTCCAGGCCCTAAATTTCCTCTCTCTGGTGGTAAGCATGCCTTCTAGATTTCTGTTACAGGGAGGTTACCTTTCACATGAGAGATTTATTTCCTGCTTTCAGAGCATCATACTGGGGGTCAGAGTGTCCTCCTTGCACTGGCTATTTCTTAAGTAACTTTAATTCAAAATGATCAATATGACAAGTGGTATATTTTGCTCCCCTTCAATACATAATCCCAACAGTTGCTAGTTCCTATAAAGTCATACTTGTTTATGTTTTGTTTTGTTTTGTTTTTTCTCTAAGGTAAATTATTCTGGAATTTGTGTAAGAACATGGTTTATCATAAGTCAGGACAAAGTTTAAAATTAATTATTGTATCTACTCACCTCCCAACCTATTGTAAATATAGGCATTTTACTAAAGGTCTATTGCTGCTTTCTTTTGACTTACTGCTTTCTTTTGACTTACAATTTAGAATACTATGCATAATTATAACAGAAAGTTGTGGTATTGTGATTTATAACAAGAAATATATATTTAGTCTTCCACTGTTCCTGGCATAGAGCTCCTAAAACCCTTGGGATTTCCTGTGATAAGAGAGATAAAAGTCCTTTTTATGTTAATGAGAGACTTTGGGATGACATAGGTAACCTAAGGATGGGGGAGTGGGTTGCCCTTGGAACCAATCCTGTGATTATACGGTTGGAACTTTCAGTACTCCCTTAACCTTCAGGCAGAAGAGAAGGACTGGAGGTTGACTCAGTCATCAATAATTTAATCAGTCATGCTTATGAATTGAAGCTTCCATAAAAACCCAAAAGAACAAGGTTTGGAGAGCATCCAGGTTGGTGAACACACGTAGATTTGTGTAGATCAGTGCACCTGGAGAGGGGATGGGTGCTCTTCACCCTTTCCCCATGCTTTCCCCTATATATCTCTAACATCTGGCTTCCCCTGAGCTATATCCTTTTATAACAAACCAGTAATCTAGTGAGTAAAATATTTATTTCTCTTAGTGTACTGCTCTAGCAAAGTACTGGAATGGGAGAAGAGGGTCTTGGGAACCTGATTCACAGCCAGTTTGTCAGAAGTGTAGGAAAAAAAAATTTGGACTCTGACCACTGTCCAAAGTTTGATGGGGGTGGTGAGGGATTTGTAGGACAGACCATTTAACCTGTGGTATCTGATGCTCTCTCAGGATAGATAGTGTCAGAATTAAGTTAAATCATAGGAAACCCCACTGGTGTCTGAGAATTGCTTGTGGGTAGGGGAATTCACCTTCTCCCCACCACACATACTGCAATTGGTACCAGAATCTATTTAAAAGGCCCTCTGAATTTAATTTCTTTTGAAGAATTGTTCTTAAATATAATAATTATGCAACTGAATATGTATCTAATGAAAACTGAGCAATCAGAAATCATTTCATAAACTATACATACACAGAAAATTTAAAGCAGTCTAAATATATGAGACGGTTTGGGTGGGAATTACATAATAAACAGTTCTATGTTTTACTTCTTTTGTGCTTAAACTTTGGCTCATTACAATTGACACTCTAAGCATGGTAGTACATGTGGAAATTCTGATGTTCATAACTTTTCCCAGACTTTTTTTTACTTATTGTACATTTTATGTCTGTAAAAAAAATGTAAAAAATAAATCTGCATAAGTAATAGCTGTATGATAAGGAAAATTTCTCCTATTAAACTTTCAAGATGAATAAGCAGATACTTCAATCTTGAAAATATCACTTAAAAAACAAATTTTAATATTAATTTTATGCTAAACGAATGACAAATATTACTAAATGTTTTCTAGATGGAAGTTAAAATCAAATGATAACTATTAATTTTCATGTTGAAAATAACAGGCAAATATACAAAATTAAGAATAGCAATCTATACTTTTAGATACGTATTTCTTACACTTGTGTCGTGACTTTATTTTTGGCACAACTGGCACGATTTAATGCAAATTGCCTTATTATTTTAGGGAAACGCAGAACACATCATAAAATGTGGGAAATATTCCACTATATAAGAGATAAAATATGCTTTGCTTTATTTTTCTTCCTCCCTGTTCTTTTGCCCTTTCTCCTGTAGGGGATCTCAGAGCCTGGAGAAGACTCAAAGAAATCTACATTTTTGAGCCCTTTTCCAGGGTCTGAATGTGTTAAAAACAAACCAAAAATTCAAAAACAAGACAAAACAAAACAAGAAATAAAGAAACATTTCCTATTGGATTTTTTTAACGCTTTTATCTATGGGAATATTATAACATCACCAATCATTACTTTTTGAATGACAGAGAGACATAGGAGTTCTTAATAACAACTTTGTTGGTGGATCCTTTCAAGAAACAACTCTCCTTCTCCATGCAAAATGAATTCACCCCAACTGATGTCCCCAAAAGTGTCATATCGTTATAGTATCCAGCTCAGATCTTCCCAACCAAATGAAGTATAATTTATGATGTCTCACAATTGTGTAGATCAGGAATTTGGGCAGAGTGTAGCTAGGTGTTTTTTTCCTCCTCCGTTTGGTTTGCACAGAGATCATTTGGTAGATTTAAACACTGAGATGGGCCTATCTGCAGGGTCTGAAACAGGTTCATTTACTTATCTGAACCCTTGGTAGTATGAGCTAAAGCCTGGACTCTGTTGGAACTGTTGAGTGGTAGGCTTACTTGCGACCTGTCCAGCATGGCCGCATCAAGGAACTCATAATTACTGAATGTCAGCCCATAACTCCTAAAGATTCTGAAAGATAGGAAGTGGTCCCAGAAACTGGTATAGCATTGCTTCTATTATGTTCTGTTGATGGAAACAGAGTCCATGGAAGGTTCAAAATGAATGGCAAATCATTTTATGAACATTTTCCATCAGCCACATTATTCATATAAAAAAAGATACGGCTTCAATTAAATACACATAATAACCTTCACTGTGGTCATTGGACAGAAAGATGATGGCTGCAGGTCCTTCCAGATGTGAAGCAATAGGCTGACTAGAGAGGCAGTTTGATGTAGCTGTTACAGTTTCCTTGGAGCTAGGCACGTCTGGATTTGTGTTCCGGCTTTGCTATTTGCTAGTTTTTTGTGTTAGAAAAGTCACTTAACATTTCACTCTGTGTTCTCATCTACAGAATGATGGTGGTAACATCTATTTTACAAGATTAAGCATTGGCCAGAATAATCTGTGTTAAGACATGGCATAGAACTATGACATAGCAAACATTCCGTGTCTTGCCTTTATTATAATTGGACTCTCAGTAGATTGATAGTGAACATCCAGACAATTCAGTGCAGAAGAGAAGCATGAGAAGAAAGTGCTGGAAAGAAAAGCAAAACTTATTTTATCTTGTAATTGAATGTTAACAATCAAGTCTATCCTTGTAGTTTATGGTAAACAGTAGTTTAGAATACGTTATTCAGTGTAAAATACTCTATAACTGGTAAGTTTAAGAACTAGTACTATGAAATTTGAGGCTGTTAAAAATTAAGCTGATTATACAAAATAAGTATGGAATTTAAGAAACAAATGATCATATGAGGAAAAGAAACAGAAAGTGGCAAAACAAGAACATATTTATTTTTTTAAAGACCTTTTTTGAGAGGATTAGAGGGGGAGGGAGGGAGAATCTCAGGAAGACTCCCCACCTGAGCAAGGAGCCTGACACAGGCCCAAAGAAGGACTCTATCTCACAACCTCAGCCAAAATCAAGAGTTGGGTAGTTAACCAACTGAGCTACTCAGGCTTCCAGAAATATGCTCTTTAAAAAAAAAAAAAAAGATTGTATTTATTTATTTGACAGAGAGAAACACAGTTGGAGAGGGAACACAAGCAGGGGCAGTGAGAGAGGGAGAAGTAGGCTTCCTGCCAAGCGGGGAGTCTGATGTGGGGCTTAATCCTGGGACTGCGGGATCATGACCTGTGCCGAAGGCAGATGCTTAGTGACTGAGAGCCATCCAGGCGCCCTGAAATATGCTCTTTTAACTATAGAGAACAAACTGATGGTTACTGAGGGGTGGTGTGTGGGGAATGGATGAAGTAGGCCATGGGGATTAAGAAGGGCCCTTGTCATGATGAGCACTGGGTATTGTATGAAAGTGTGGAATCACTATACTGTACACCTGAAACTCATATTAACTGGAATTTAAATAAATATTTAATTAACAAAAAGAAAAAAGCTGATTATAGAAGCTATTGTTTGTTGATGAAATAATACTTTAAAATTAGTTTGAATAGAGATAGATCATAAAATTCATTTGTGAAGGTGGAAATAGTTCAGAGATATCATTTCTTATGGGGTGGATACTGCAGAAGTCTTTTAAGCTTTCCCTTACATGCCAAGATCAACAATATTTAGGAATCTTCCCGGGTACATATATATAGCATTCTTTAAATAACACACATAAAAAAACCAGATCAATAGAATCCTTTTAGGCATTAGACTCAAGTGTTAAACTTTTTCAGAAGTTTTAAAACTACTTTCCAAACTTAATTTATATAGAAACATTTTAAAATCCTATTTAACCCTAACCTAATGTTAATTCATTCCCTCAAGAGTAAACTTGGTGCAGCCCAAAATAATTGTCATGAAAAGCCACTTACTCTGATTAAACTAAGTGTTTTCATAGAAATCTACTTTATTGGAAAACAATATTCCAAGAAATGGCCTAAATGTTCCTTTTGCTACTGCCACTCGAATGCTGTTGGTCCTGAAGGAAAAACTTAAAGAGATATAAAAAGTTAATTAGATATGCCACATGCAAACAATTATGATTACTTAATTAGCAGTATCCCTTAAATTGGCACAATATGTAACCTAATACGTAGCTTAATAGCTTTGTTATTAATCAATTCTTAATGTAAACAGTTTGAAGCTCTTGTTGTTTTGTAATGTTCATTATAAATAGTCCCTGTGGGAATAACAACTTTATTTCATTAAAACTCCTGCCTGCTGCTAATTGCTGCTAGGAAAACATGCACAAATTAATTGTGTTTTAGAAGCCAATGATGTAAATTTATAAGCTTCTGCATTGATTGCTGGGGACTGCTGGGTTGTAGATCATTCTTTCCCACTGTGATAGATAGCATGCTACAGTTGGCCACACTGACCTGTTCTCAATCAATAACACTTGGTTAGTACGTCTTACTACTATTGAGATTAAAAAAAAAAGTTTGAAATTTCTGTTTATCATGCCAGCTGGGACATCATATGAATTTAGGTTATGGGCAATTACTTCGTAAGTTTTAATGACTTCTTGTGCAAAACAAACATTAGTCTTTAGCAAAGATGACTGATGAATATTAAATCGGTTAGTATTTTTAAAGAAATGCTGATTTTTTCAAAAATATGGCTCAAATCTAAATATAGTCCCGCTTGTCGACAATTCCCCCCTAATCTTTTATTGTTACAAATGGCTTGTCCAGCATCGACCACATGAGATGAATTTAAAATCCCAAGTATTACAATGCTGGACTGAAGGGGAACAATGCACACTGGCTTGCAAGTGCAGATTGAGACCAATGAGAAAAAACCTGTTTATATTCTCAGCTGATTGCTGATGTCTTAGCTTGTTGTTTCCACAATATTTCAGAATAATAAGACCATCTGTCAATAGGAAAAAAGAATAGTAACAATCTAGGCAGAAATGTCTTCAAACATGATGAAATAGTATTTGCCTAATGAGTTGTGCTTGGTCTTGATGTTACTGTATATATTACTCTTTTTTTGCTTTTTTATCAATTATTTAAGAATAAAATCAAATTATACCTTTTACACAAATTGTTTTCCTACTAATCCTTACAATATTTTTGTGTGTGTGAAATTGGCCACTTACATTACCTTCTCTCTGCTAAAAATACTCTTGCAATCTATGAAAAACCAAAACACATCAAAATTGGATTCATAGCTCCCATAACTTAGTTAAATGAGGAAAGTGAACAAATCTTTAAGAACAACACACTGAGCACCTGGGTGCCTGAGTTAGTTAAGCGACTGCTTTTGGCTCAGATCATGATCCCAGAGGCCCAGAATCCAGCCCTGCATCGGGTTCCCTGCTCAGAGGGCAGTCTCCTTCTCCTTCTGACCCTCCTCGCTCTCATGCTCTGTCTCTCATAAATAAGTAAAATCTCTAAAAAAAAAAAAAAAAAAAAAGAATGGTCAAACACATCATGTAAGTATGTTACTGAAATAAGATGTGAGATGAAGTATAACTTAGTCTACCTGTTAAAGTAATCAATTTGGATAGCTAAAAATGGTGATTTTGACAATTAGTTTACAATTTTAAATTACTAGACTTAATTTTTAAAATGCTTCAACATATATATGACTCAAAAAATGAAAAGCATAAAAAATTACATTGTGAAAGTATTCTTCTGTCTTTCACCTCCTAGTATTTTCTTTTCATCCAAGTAGGGATACTGTACACACTGTAGTATGTTTTCTTTTTTTTTCATGTCCATGTATATTTTGGAGAGCTTTCCAATTCACATGAGGGTTTTCTGATTTTCTTTTCTTTTTTTTTTAAGATTTTATTTATTTATTTGACAGAGAGAAACAGAGCTAGAGAGGGAACACAAGCAGGGGGAGTGAGAGAGGGAGAAGCAAACTTCCCGCAGAGCAGGGAGCCCGATGTGAGGCTCGATCCTAGATCTCCAGGATCATGACCTGAGTTGAAAGCAGTTGCCCAACCAACTGAGCCACCCAGGCGCCCCTCTGATTTTCCTTAGATATTTTACAGATGTATCAAAACTTAGATACCTAGTGCTCTATTAATGAGTTCTAATTTCTTATGTTTTGTTATAATTTTGGTAGTGATAGTAATAAAAATAATAACTAATGTTTAAAAATAATCTTACATATATTTTCTTGTACATATGTGAGTATATCTCCAAGAAAAAGCCTCTGAAGTAGAATTTCTCATTCAAAGGTATCTACATTTTAATTTTTGATAGATATATTCAAAGTGCTAGAAAAAACACTTACCAATTATACTCCCACTAACAATGCATGAGATTATCTACCCACAGTCATCTGAGACAGAATATTTTCTAACTTGAGATTTCTGACATTTGATAAATTAAACAGTGTCATCTCCAGATACTTTAAACATACATTTTCTAATTATCAGTGAAAATGAATAATTTGTAAATGTTTAAAAGCCAAGTCTAATCCCATCCACTTCCAACCACACACTTTTTTTCCTTTCTCTTTTTCTTTTACTCTTCCTTTTTCTCTTTCTTTCTCTCTCTCTTTCTTTCTTTCTTTCTTTCTTTCTTTTTTTCTTTCTTTCTTTCTTTCATCATTCCTTAATTTTCTTTGATTATTTTTCATTTTCCTTGTTAGACTTTTTCTTTACAAAGTCTAGTGGGATTATACATTAGAAAGATCAGCACTTTTGATTAGAGTCACAAACATTTTTCCCATTTGGATATCTATATTTTTCTTATATGTGTTTTGCTATTCTAAAGGGTTGGTTTTTAGTTTCTTTTTTTTTTTTAAGATTTTATTTATTTATTTGACAGAGAGAAACACAGTTAAAGAGGGAACACAAGCAGGAAGAATGAGAGAAGGAAAAGCAGGCTTCCCGCTGAGCTGGGAGCCTGATGCGAAGCTTGATCCCCATGACCTGAGCAGAAGGCAGATGCTTAAGACTGAGTCACCCAGGTGCCCCAAGGTTTTTTTTCTTAACTATATCAAGACGTATTTAAATCCAGTTTTAGTTGAAAAAAATTTTTTTAGTTGAATAAATTTTTATAAAATATATGATCACCACAATAATCAAGGTATAGAACATTTTAATCACTCCAGAAAGTTCTTTTCTTCCCTTTTCAGACATGTGCCTATCTCTTACTCTGGACAACCATTTTTCTGTCATTATAGACCAGTTTTGCTTATTCTAGAATATCATATAAATGGAACCATTCTGTATATATTCTTTTACGTTTGAGTCCCTTTGACCTACACAACATCTCTAAGATTCATTCATCTTGTTTTATCAATAGCCTATTGTTTTATGTTTTGTTTTTGTTGTCATTTCTTAGTGCTCAGTAGTATTCCATTATATGGATAGAAAACAAAATCTGTTTCTTCATTCACTTACTGATAGATATTTAGTTTCTTTCCAGATTGTAATTATTATGAATAAAAGTTCTATGAACATTAATGTTGAAGTTCTATTGTGTAAATATGCTTTTATTTATTTTAGGTAAATATCTAGGAGTGTAATTCTTGTGTCATATAGTAAGTGTATTTTAACTTTCTAAGACAATAGCAAGTGGTTGAACCATATTACATTCTCAGCAGCAATGTATGAGGGTTCCATACATTGGTATTTCAGTTTTGTTTTGTTTTGTTTTAAGATTTTATTTATTTATTTTACAGAGAGAGAGAAAGAGAGGGAAAGAGAACAAGCAAGGTAGAAAAAGAGGTAGAGGGAGAAGCAGACTCCCCACTGAGTAGGGAGTCAGATGCAGGGCTCAATCCCAGGACCCTGGGATCATGACCTGAGCCAAAGGCAGATGACCAACGACTGAGCCACCCGGGCGCCCCTATTCAAGGTTTTAACTCTTGTCTTATCACATTCTTCATCACTACTCATGCTTTAAAGCCTAACGATTCCTATATTCACAGTTAGCATCACACCAACAGCCTGGTGTCATATTTCTGGAACTTCTTTTCTCTAATGTTCTTTTCCTGTTCTCGTTTTCACACCTACCTCAGCCAGTCACTCACTGAATGTACCCCTAGTAGTTACCATTACCAAATCTATAACCCTTCCAAGTACTCAATATCGATTATTCCCTTCTCTGACTGCCATATCTTTTCTTATAAACTAATCACTTCTGGCACAAGATTCTGATAATCCTTCAACCTCACACGAAACTGCCAATCCATGAATCCCACCAACATTTCCTGAGCCTTCAGACTTTTCATCTATTTAAGCCCCTCTTACCAAGGTAAATTCCACAGGATATCAAAAATATATTCATCATTCCCTTGCACTCATATTCAATTCTTCTGCACTTTCCTCACTTTCTTGTAACCCCAACCTGGTTAAATCCTATCATACCCTTACTCTGTTCTATGTGGTCTTCCTGAGATCCTTTCAACTGAATTCACTTTCCCCAGACAACTCTAAGGGTTACTCCTTTCCTTCTACAAGACTTGACATATTTCCTTAAGGCCTGCTCCTTCTCCTTTTTAAATACTGCAGTACTCCTCCTCACCCTCAGGTTTCATATTCTCCTTATCTCCAGGTTCTTCTGGATTTTCCTCCATAACACCTGCTACTTTCTAATATTCTAGGATTTTATTTATTTTATTTATCTCTGGTTCTCTCTTCCCTGCCTTCTCACACACAAGATAGAATGTGAGCTCCAGGTACCATTGTCCATAATTTTTATCACTGAGGTGTTCTCTGTTCCAAGGACAATGCTTGGTTCATAGAAGTAACTTAATAAATATGAAAAAATATGCTCAAGAAATAAATGAGTGGGGTGACTGGGTGGTTCAGTTGGTTAAGCATCCAACTCTTGATTTCAACTCAGTTCATGATCTCAAGGTTGTGAGATATAGCTTGTGTTGGATTCTGAGCACTGGGCATGGAGACTGCTCAAGATTTCTCTCTCTGCCCCTCCCCCTCTAAAAAAAAAAGAAAAAGAAAAGAAAGAAATGAATGAGAAAATGCAGATTGCATCCAATAACTGGCACTTGCAGCACAGATAGACCTGACATGAGCATAGATTTGCTTTCCCCCTTCCAGATATTCTTGAGGATTTTCAAGTGTTTTCCCAAAGTTGAAACAACACGTAAATGAACAAGTCAGTACTAAAATCTCAAATCTATAATTCTTACCACTGCACTATCCAACCTCAGGGAAAATTTAATTTCATTAGATGCTTAAGTGTGAAAATATCTGTCCTCCAGTGTTTGTGGTATGTTGTACTTTTATTAAAATATTATTATCACCTATTCATATATTATAAATATGATAGGGAGACTGAACAAAAAACACTTCTGAATCCAGATATCAAATTTTCTATAATAGAGAATGGATAATGAGACAAAATGATTCAATTCATTCTCAGTCTACTTTCAAAGAGGAGAGATAATATTGTGAAATAAAATGTATGTATGTTCTTTTCTAGGTAAGATGATTTGCTATAATTGCCCTATTGGGATTTTAATAAGCTCTTGGAGGTAAAGGAAGTTTTTTTTAAATTAAAAAGAGGATATAATTTGTCTACCTTTCATAGCAAACCACAACAATTCACTTTGTTACACAATGTTCAATACAATACAATAAATAATACTTAGATTATACAAGGCTCGGTACTTCAAGAAACTTAACTTTCTTGAGTCTATGCATATAGATTTCTCCTTTACATACCCATATATTGTGGGAAATTAAATAGCTAGTAGAAATTTGATTTATGTTTAACATAACTTCATATTCATTTTGTAAATTTCTTTCCAGATTACTAATTAAAACATCAATGGCTCCTCTAAAAGGTATTAAGTTTGCAAGAAATGCTCAAATATCTTTCTACAAATTGAAAATATTCAATTGTGCTAACCTAGGTGATTCAACCAACACCTTATTTATTTTTTCTTATCAGTCTTAAACATCTTGATGCAATGTGCAGCAAAACATATATTTCCTAAAACCCTTGCAGATGTGAATCTTTTTAGTAGCACTTCTTCCTGCACAAATTGAAAATAGCATTTAATTTTAAAAGGCAAAATAAGAAAACCCCAAGTAATACCCTCTTAATGAGAAAAGAAAGAAGGCTGGTAATATTTTCTCCAGTATATTTTACCACTTGGTTAATGAAAGTAGCTATGATACCTAATTGCTTTCTAGAATGTAGAAAAATTATTAATAAACTCTTTTTTTTCTTTCTTAAAGATGGTTCAGTTTAAGTCACCAGCACTTTAAAACATTAACTATAGGTTATATAAGTAAGTGATAGTTGAAGTAAATGGATCTTTTTGAAAAATACATAAATCAGATTTAGGATCATCATTGACTTTCAGGAAAAATGTTAATTTTGATCATCTCAGACTAATTAGATTGCCACTGTTATGAGAATTGAAGGACTGACTCAAACTTAACATACTCTTGAGTTTATCCTTTGCTGATAATTCTTAACCTAAACATTCTTGAACAGTGTGGAGGTTAGACAATGCCCCCCTAGTCCTACCACCCAGAATGTTACCTTACATGCAAAAAGAGAGGGCACATGTGATTAAGTTAAAGATCTCCAGAATATCATGTATTCTGTACTATCTGGCTGGGCACTAAATGCGATCATCAATGTCCTTATTAGAGGGAAGAGAGAGATTTGGCACAGAAAAGAAGACCCTGTGAGCAAAATAAATGGAAGAAGAGGGTGGCAGAAGGAAGCAGAGGCAGAGAGATGGGACTGAGCTTGCTTTGGTGTTGAAGGAAGGGACCTGAGCCACGGAATGCAAGTGATGCAGCTTCAAAAACCTGCATAAACAAGGAAGATGATTGTCCCCTGGAGCTCCTGGAGGGAGTGTGGCCCTGCTAGCATCTTGATTTTGACCCAGTGAAACTGAGCTTAGATTTCCCACCGGCAGATTGTAACAGGATGCATTTGTGCTGTTTTAAGTAATTTGCTACAGAAGCCATAGGTAAGGAAACAATGACGTACACTAATGAAAAACACTAATACCCTAACAAAACTTTTCTACAACACTGTGGATATTTGGTGTGTAATCAAGTGGAAGACCATAAGACTCAACTGCAGTCTGCAACTCATAAATAACACATGTCTACACACACACACACACACACACACACACACACACACACACGTATATATGCATATATACATACATACATTCTGGGGATAAACGTATGTTTTTGATGAAAAATGTTTTGTTAGGTTGTCATGAAATAAACTATAAATATATAATCGCATACTTTAAGTTTTATGATAATTGTTTATGTACCTGTAAACCACTTTCTAAGAAGAAAAATAAAGATAGGTACTTTGTCTCAAGCAACTCTATTTCAACTTTACATTCTTATTGCCTGTTAAGAACACCTAATTTTCTTTGTAGCTTTTTCCCCCAAAGCAGATAAATACGATCACATAAGAGTAGATAGGATTTTAGTGATGCCAGCAGAAAAAGAAATTTACTCTTATCGTGTTACTGTACAAGCAGGGTACTTTCTCTTAAGGTATACATTTGTTTTTAATACCTCTGGGAAAACCAAATGCTAGCCATTACTGCAATATCTGTTTTAAGCCCTATTGTCCTTTTCCCATGCTATCCCTTTCCTGCCATCTACCATTTTACATACCTTGAGCACCTGTTAATGATTGGCATTTCTAAAATTTGCAATTTTCTTTTTTCTTCTGGACAGATATGCAAAGACAGTTTTACTCTATTCTTATGACATAAATACCAGATATAATTTTCAAAATTTCTTATGCACTTCATATGGTTTATGTTCCTCTATTCCTCACATGCCTGTGTCACATCATCTAGCTGTTGTCATCCATGAAGTGGTGCTGATGTTTTCTACTCTGGTAGGGAGAGACATGGAAGGCTACACTCACCTTTACCTAGAGACTATACCTAAAGCCTGATTTTACTACAGAAATCATTTATATGGTTTTAATTCTGATTTTATTTATTTATTATATGATTTTAATTCTGGTTTGAAGACTTCTCTGGAATTAATTTTTATAGTTCTAGGTATGTCAGTGTGTTGGGGTTCAGGATAATGTATCCCAAAATTTGTATGTCACCTTAGTGTATTGCACATTTTAAACCAAGGAGTTTGAGAAAAGGTCCCTGACCTCCCCTAACCCCAGTTTTCTTTCTTGAAACAGGTCATAAAACCCTCCTGAGAGAGATGACCTGCCCCCCATACCCAGAGTAAAGGAGTATCCCTATCTTCGAAGATAAAAAGATGCCATGAAGAATCCTAACAAATTAGGCCTTGTTAAGGTATCCCCCAGTTTATTACAATTATTTCATACTCCTTAACCCATCATATGACTCCACATCTATCCTTCATCAAACTTAGAGTAAAAACATGCACTTTAGTCTTGTGCACTGACTGCTCCTTTAGTCTTCATTTCCTTATGAAGTCTCCAATGTCATATAAAATTTATATAAATAAATCTATATGCTTTTCTCCTGTTAACCCATCTTTGTCAGTAAATTTTCAGACCTAGCCAGGGACTCTAAATGGTCAAGGAAAACTTTTTCCTCCCCTACAAGAGTAAATCAAGGGAAGTATATGTAGAATCCTCACACTGAATATAACTATATATATGGCTCTACTTACACATACTCATTAATAAGAAATAAAAATAACAGAATCTACCTAAAGTGCCTCAGAACTAAGAATAATTTCATCATCTGCCTTCTGTTTCCCAAGATTTTAGATCTTTAATGTGTGTTGAGGTTCAGGATAATGTATCTGATTACTAATTATTTTCACTACCATTCACTATCTCTATAATTTAATTGTGAAAGTTTCAGTATCTAGGCCTATTTAAGTATCTCAATGTGTGAATAAATAATAAGAGATTTGTGATCACTTCTCAGAAAAAGGAAAGAATACCCAAAGTACTTATTCTCATAATGCTTCCTTTCTCTTTAGTCTAGACGGACCAGAAACAAACGGATAGATGCATAGTATGAAAGGAATTAGTAAATGCTCTGATAAAAAATAAGGCAGAGCTTCATAGGGACTCCTAATTTTTTACCACAATTCACATGGATACTTTATCTGAGGAAGTAGCTAGCTATATCAACCAGCCTCCAGCTGAGACAAAGTATAGTCATGTGATGCAGTTTCATTCACAGAAATATAAACAAATTATGTGTAAAGCCTTTAGGTGTGGCTCATACAAAGAAACAAAACAAAACAGAACAAAAAAAACTGCTTTTCTCTCATTGTTTTCCTGCTTCTAAAAGAGGCCATAAAAACATAAAAGTTCTCACTAACAGGGATGGCAATGACTCCAGCAAGCTTGCAAGCTACATGTTGAAAATGGTAGCCTGAGACTGAAGTTGTGGAGGAAAGTGCTACCATGGACATATTTGCATGCTCACTGTTAGGTAGAGAATTATGAACTTCTATTGTGTTTGGGTGGATGGGACATATCACTGCTGTGACCCAAAGTAAGAGGGGGTGACATTTCACTCAGCCTGGTTAGAGACACCTTTCTAATAAAATAGGCTTGAAAACTGGAATGAAAGGAGAAGGTAAGTCATGTGTACATCGGAGTGTAGCTGCCAAAGCAAGAGGTAATTACAAAGAACTGGAGGCAGGAATATTTTTGTCAGTTTTGAGGAAGACTAAAGAGGCCAGTGTTGCTGAAGGACCCGCCTCAGATGGGAGGAAATGAAGTCAAAGAGGTTTGTATGTGCCATATCACACAGAGTCTTGAAGACTATGGGAAACTTTTCGGATTTCATTCTGTGTGAAATGGAGAGCCAGAGATATCGCATAATCTAATTACATGAAGAAAATCCTCTTTGGGGTTGATAATTTAATATAGGAGGCAGGTGAATAATTAGAAGGATATTCTAATATAAGTAATTAACATTATAGTTTTCCTTGTAAATACTGTGTTAGCTTCATTTCATAAATTTTGATATGTCTTGTTCTTTTTAATTCTGTACAATGTTTTTAAATTTTCTCTTTGGATAGAGTATCTGGGCGGCTCAGTCAGTTAAGCATTCGCCTTCAGCTCAGTCATGATTCCGGGGTCCTGGGATCTTGCTGCCTTGGACTCCCTGCTCAGAGGGGATCAGCAGGGAGCCTGCTTCTTCCTCTCCTTGTGCTCCACAACCCCCATCCCCCACCTCCGGTACACTCTCTCTCTTTCACTTTCTTTCTCTTAGTAAGTAAATTCAAAATCTATTTTAAAAAAAATTTCTCTTGGGACTACTCTTCTGGCCCATGCTTTACATAGAAGAGTGTTGGTCAATTGCTAAACATTTAAGAGGTTTTCTGGGTATCTTCCTGTTATTCATTTTAGTTTAACCCATTGTTTCTGAGAAAGTTCTTTGTGTGATTTCTACTTTAAATTTGTTAAGATTTGTTTTGTGACCCAGAATATGTTCTCCCTTAGTGCATATTTCATGTTCACTTGAAAAGAATTCTCATTTTATTGTTGTTAAATGCAGTATTGTGTAATTTTGGTCAAGTTTGTAAATAGTTTTTCAGGTCTTTTATATCTGACTGATTTTCTGTCTACACTTTTGGTCAATTATTGAAAGAGAAATATTGAAGTCTTCGATTATGACAATGAATGTTTCTTTGATTTTTCCTTTTGTTCTATCAGATCTGCTTCACATACTTTGAAGCTCAGCTTTTGTGTGTCAATGCATTCGGAATTTTAAATCATCTTAGAGAATTGACTATCTTTTCATAATGCAATGTCCCTCTTAATCTCGATAATATTCCCTGTTCTGAAGTCTGCTTCATCTTGTATTAATAAAGGCTTTTCAGCTTTCTTTTAGTTAGTATGAACATGATGTATTTATGGGACCTCTGAGGGGTTTAGGAGCTGATCAAGGAAAGAGCTATGACCGTGAGGTGGCAACTTTCTTGGGTGACACGCTGGCAGGCTTGTATCGTATGGAGGTATACTGCTCTACAATAGTAGTCTGCTCAGGGAAGACCATTTGGGGTGCTACTCAGAAGGGGAGGAGAGCAGGGGAACTCTCAGGAGAGAGGGGGCTTATGTGTCTAGGTGATAGCATGTCACAGCCCAGCAGAAGGGCAGCACTGGCTTGGGGTCCTTATGGCCCAGGCCTTATCCTATCTATTGCTAGCAGATGTTGGTGAGGTTTTATGAGTATAGAAAGAAAACAGACTCCAAATGGCTAAAAATCTGCTTCTTTGGGTTATTTCAAAAGCAACCAGATAAGTAAATATTTTAGTTTGGCACCTGATGTTAATAGCCTGCTGCCTGCAGTAAAGAAACAAACAACCTATGGGCCAAGATACATACAGAAAGCATCTTTTTGCCTCATTTATATAAGAGTCCATCTCTGGTCCCAGGCTGTCTTATAATCTAAAGTGTGTGTTGTTTTGTACTGCATGAATGTGAAGCCAGTGATAAAGCATTTCCAATACCCAGAATCTTAAAAGAGCACAAAGGAGGATTTCAAAATTCTGCCACAACCAGTCTGCCCTTTGAGTGGGGAAAGCCAAGAGAATAGGTAAGAAAAGGAAAGGATTTGGATCAGTTCCAACTGTTGAGTTGGAAAAGCCTTATGGTGGTCCCTTTGGCCCCCGCCCTGGCTACCTGCATAGCTTGGTGTTTGTTATCTACCTACATCGAGCTACAAGTGTCAACGGTGCACGGACTCCTTTCCCATGTGGCCCTTGGACTAGATCTTGACAGACAGACTGGACCTCGGGGTGAGAGAGAGGACACGTGTTTTCTCTTCCAAGGGAAAATCGGCCTCTCCTTCTTGGCTTATTTTGCCTTTTCTGTTTTTATTTTATGTGGGGTCACCGTCAGAGAAGGTAAATGACCCTAGTCCTCAGTGGCACTACCCTCTTCTCCAAGGTCCTCCCTCTTGTCTCTTTTCACAGGTTTCCTCCTTCCACCTCATCTGCCCCAGGAGTTTGGATTCCTTTCTCCTCTCTGCCTTTGCTGCTGCGAGCAGGGTCCAATGCCCATCTCCTGGTTTGGAGCACTCCTTCAGCAGGAGAAGCACCACCTTAGGAGTCTAAGAAGGGGCAGAGATATATGCACTTCTGCATTTAGTCATTTTAAATAACGCTTTCCTTGCCCAGAACAGCACATCCAAGAAAGACAGAGTAAAACCATGTTAGCTGTTTACAAAGGCCCCTCTCCTAATTGTGGTTAGGAGGTCAGTCTTGGCCTGCTGTCTCTGCCTCCTGGGTTCTTTCATCTGCTATTGGGGTCCCTATAGACAATATGTCCTCATCTCAGAGAACCTTAAATTTCTAGCCCAACTAAGGAACTCCTTTTGCTGCAGCCTGTTACAAGGTCGGGGGCAATCCACCCTTGGTCCAGATGCATGTACCCCTCTCCTTTTTCAAGTCAGCCCATAAGTCTTAGAATTACCTATGGCTGCCTGGTGTAGGTCGGGGGCACGCAACGAAGTACAGCATGCAGACTGAATCACAAAAAGCAGAACTAGGAATACTCGGGGAAAGTTAAATGTTAATGAAATTTAGATCAATGTATGAAATAACATTCTAGTAACAATAGTGATTAAAAAATGTGATAAGCTCTCTTTGAAGGAACTTTATCAAGAACTTAGAGATAGGTTCATTTTTCTGCTAGTAAGTTTAATCAGTGCTACCTGGGGGAAAGAATCTTTATAATACTAACACTAATAATTTGCATATAATTTATATCAAACTTCAAATTATATCAAATTATGCAATTTGTAAACAGAACGATATAATAACACACTCACACTGAAAAAAAAAAAAAGAACATTACCCAATACTGATTCTTCCTAATGTTGGTTTTATAGTGTATTCTTTTTTGCTCTTTTATCTGATATTTATTTTCTTCTATTTATTACCTAATGATTTTATAATTAACATTTCTTTTATAATAAAATCCAGAAAGATGCCAGCTCAAAGGCCATATATAATGTACTATATATAATAAATATAAATAAATATATTTATCCTATTTGCTTTGAGTACTATGCCAAAAGAATGCACTTGCCTATAAAGATTCAGTGAAATAAATTATATATTTTATAAATTCTCTTGAAATTAATAAATCCTTTGCAAATCTGAGTTTGAAACCAAAATAACTAATATTCATATCATACTAAGGAGCAGGATCCATTCTAAGTATTTAATCTTTATAACAACCCTGTGATGCAGGTGTTTTTTTCTTGGTACACAGAAGAAACTGAGGCACAGAAAATGAGAATACCTTGCTCAAGGTCACATAGCTATAGAGGAGTGACTCTGTCTTGTGAGTCAATTTTGAGAGGTTGTGATTTTTAAGCATGAATTATCTCCCTATAACAAACATACTGATTGCAAAAATTTGTAACATTATCAACAGACTTATGTATTAACTTCATATAAACAATCTCTTAATTCTTCCCATTACATTACTTACTTTTTTTTTTTTAAGATTTTATTTATTTGACAGAGAGAAACAGCCAGAGAGGGAACACAAGCAGGGGGAGTGAGAGAGGGAGAAGCAAGCCTCCCGCCGAGCAGGGAGCCCCATGAGGGACTCGATCCCAGGTCTCCGGGATCATGACCTGAGCTGAAGGCAGTCGCTTAACCAACTGAGCCACCCAGGTGCCCCCATTATTTACTTTAAAATCAAGATGCAGTTTTGAGTGCTTGTTTTTGCTACACGAGGTGCTGTAACCTGAGAGCATTAAAACCTACTAGTGATAGCTACATATTCTTGCAAAGCTTTGATATATTTACAATGCTGTAAATCGTACTCAAAGTATTCTGAAGCCAAAAAGCCTTTTCCTCACTTTTCAGATAAGAAGCCTGAGTCCTAGAGTGCTTAGGAAACTTTTCTAAAAGCATGCAGCTATTAAAGTGGCTTTGTTGACACATGAGCTCAATATTGAGATCTGGTTTCCGTCTTTCTACTACATGCCAAAATTTTCCAAGTTTACCCCTTTATTTTAAAGATTTTATTTATTTATTTGACACAGAGAGACAGCGAGAGAGGGAACACAAGCATGGAGAGTGGGAGAGGGAGAAGCAGGCTTCTGACCGAGCAGGGAGCCCGATGTGTGGCCCCAGGACTCTGGGATCATGACCTGAGCCGAAGGCAGATGCTTAGTGATTGAGCCAACCAGACGCTCCCAGGTTTCTATCCTTAAAAAAACAAAACAACAACAATGAAAACCTCCACTGAGATTGTCTTTCAACCATCAATGCTCTCTGAACTTACTTAGGGGAAACCATAACTGCTATCATCAGATATAATTCCAAGAATAATTATCTTTTTGCTATCTTCTCCCTTCCCTCCCTACAAAGTTGTGGTACAGAAAATATGATGTATATATATTGAAAAAAAATTTAAATACCTCTATATTCCCTCCCTCTTATTTCACTTGCCTTTTAAGGTAATACTGATGCATTCTCCAGGTATAGTTATCACATTGTGTTTTTCTTCTGATATTTAGTAGTAAACACTAATCTACCCTTGAAAGCAAATCCTTGAGAAGTTGTTGGTAATTTACGTCTTTTAATATGATCACATTTATACTAAGTACTTGGATCTTGAAGATTTTAGGATTCACTTTCAACTTCATGGTTTCATTTACGTGTTTTTTTAAAATTCTTTGCCACCCAGAGCACGTGAAAGGATGATTAAACATCAATTTGAGCCAGTTCTAGCAAGCGGTTCATTCTCCCAACGCATGTGCAGCCATGGGTGACTCTGACTTCTGGTTTAGAGCTCTCAGAGAAAGTTGGATGATTGAATTCGTGCTTATCAGATTGAAGTTTGAAAAATTTAGTGCCATTAGATTGATTTTTTTTTTCCAAAAAGTGTGTGTATATATATTAAAGACTAAGTTGAAACCCTTAAAAAGTAGCTCTAGAGTGAAAACTTACTGTTTCTAGTTATGAAGCTTCTGGTTTTAAAAAATGATTTAAAACATTTTTAACTTTCTTTTGATATGTGTTTCAAAGCCACAATTTCTACTTTAAATTTCAATGCTTCACAAGTATTCTAGAAACAAAAGAAAACATATGTGATTCTTTAAAATCAAGAGCAAATCGACAATATACACTATCACTCCTTCTTTTCTTTTTTTTAAGATTTTATTTATTTGAGAGAGTGAGCATGAGTGGAGGTGAGGAACAGAGGAAGAGGGAGAAGCAGACTCCTCACTGAACAGGGAGCCCAATGCAGGGCTCCATCCCAGGATCCTGAGATCATGACCTGAGCCCAAGGCAGATGTTTAACCAACTGAGCCACCCAGGTGCCACCACTACTTCTGTTCAACATTGTACAATATGTACTACCCAGTGGAGTAAAAAAAGCAAAAAATCAATTAAAATGTATAAGGATTGGGGGGAAAAAACTGTGTTCAGAGGTAACATGGGTTTAAAGTCAATATTACATATTCAATTTCATTTATATGTACCAGCATAAACAGAAATTTAAATATATATTAAAACTACCATTTGTAGTGAATAAGGAAAACTAAAATATCCAGAAATAAATATATTTTCATATCTAAATGTGCACAATTAAAAAAAATATTGGAAGACTTTTATGAGAACCAAAATATTCATGGATATGAAGATTAAATGTTGACAAGATGTCAATTCCCTTCAAATGTAGTGTAGGATGAAAGCATTTCCAATTGAAATCCAAAAGGATCTTATGATCAACTTTTCAAGTTGATTTTAATGATTATACATTGTAGAAAAGACCTCAAACTAGCCAACCCATTCCTGAAGGAGAAAGATATATAATGGTACCTGAACTTCTAAAAGTGAACTAATTTTAAGATTTTACTAATCACTAAAGAGGGTCAAAAGTAGTTGGTTTTTATTTGGGAAGAATAGGCATATAATTCACTTCTTGGCTCTGGGACTATGTTAGTTCTCATTGGTGCACTCCAGGAATGGTATTAATTTACTGGAACTTGGTGAACAGAAGGTGGTAGGTAACTCAGATGTCAGTAAGTGTGCCAAAGAGTAGATTGCTTGAAGCTTTTTAAGGGTCTATGGTCTGTGGCATGTGGTAGAAATAAAGTGCCATGAATTATACTCCCTGTCTTAAAAAACTCTGTTTCTTTAGATTTTGAAGGCAACATACCATTCCAACCCACTTATCATGTGACCAGGAAGTCTCAAGTGGGACTCAGAGAAAAAGAAAACATTGCAGTAGGTTCATGCTGCAGGGTAAGATGCCTCTATTGATGCCATATGTCCCAGGAAACCAATATGTTAGAGATGTCCCATTTGTATAATGATGCTATGTGGTCTTTGGTAAACCCAACAGCAGATGTCCAGGAAGTTTATAAGGAAAGGCAATGCCTGTGACAAACAAACAAACAAACAAAATTACACCACATTCTTTTTGTAGAATAACTCCCAGTGCAATCATTAAGCTTCTGCCTTCCGCTCAGGTCATGATCCTGGAGTCCCTGGATCCAGTCCCTGGATCGAGTCCCTGGATCGAGTCCCCCCTCAGGCTCCCTGCTCAGCGGGAAGCCTGCCTCTCCCTCTCTCACTCCCCCTGCTTCTGTTCCCTCTCTAGCTGTGTTTCTCTCTGTCAAATAAATAAAATCCTTAACAAAAAACAAAAACAAAAACAAAAACAAAACCTCCAAGTGTATTGAAATCCTCTCCATGAGACCTGCAGTCTCCATTTTTAGTTGAGTATTGTCAAGTCTACTGAAGGTAAAGTTGTAAGAGCAAAGAAACAAGTCATTGTACAATGGAAACAGAATAGTGAGGATTGGGCTTGATCAGATCCAGAAGGTGTGAGTAAAACTACATGATTACATGGTCCAGCCTTTAATGATACTTAGCCATATAATACAAACATATGTTTGTTTGCGTGCGTGTATCTCCAGAAAGCTAGTGTATATATACACACACATACTCACAAGCTTTGTTTTAGTCACTGACTTAGGGGGAAATTTTTAATCATGAAGAGGGAGACTGTGTCCTTAGAAGCTTATTACAGATACAATCCAATATATGAAATCATAATTCAGGAACAGGAAATGAAAAGTTGTAGACATTTTATTAACTTTGTTTTGTATACTGTGTTTAGATTTCTTTAGATAAGGAGTCCCCATGCAGTCTGTAGTCTACTTAGTAACTAATTTCAAAGACTATTAACACGTATTTGTGATAAATCTAGTACAAATTTTGTCCAACTTAATATTCATAGCACTGCTTTTTTTATTCTTTATTATGCTTTGGTTATTTGTTCATTATATTGAGGCATATTTAAGGTCTAGAGATTAATCTTACAAGTGGGTCACCACTAAAATGATTATTAGCATTTTATAGTTATTGTTTTCTTATATTAAAAAATTTTATTATTAAGGAACTTGAATTTTAGCCTATATATCATTTTGTATTTTCTAAATGACTTACTCTTAATGAGGTCACATACCCAGGAAGTTCCTTTGTCCAAAATGACAAAATAAAACCAACATGTAGAAAGAAACAAAAAGATTTCTTAATAGCCTAAATTAATACCGTAACATGCAAATAGAGCTAGTATATTTTACTATATGAGAATTCATCATATGTCATAAATCTAATGAGTTTATGCATTTTCTAGCTTTCTTACCAAAATTAGGAAAAGTTGAAGAGGAGCACATTAGCAAGATAGTAAGCATATGGTGAAAAGCAAGCATGTTGAGGAGAAAGAAGAGGGGCCAGACAGCAAAAAGATCAAGGAATTAAAAAGCATGCAAAACAGGTGATTAGTACATGACTTTCAATTTTCTGCAGTTATGTAATGAAAGGTCAATGGTTGCCTAAACCTCAGTCTTCTCTGAGCATTCCATCATGTGGCAACACATAGTTTCACCAAATCCTAAAAATCCTAAACTTCAACTCCTTAACATCTCAGTTCATCAATCAAACTGCATGTTCTTCAAAATCTACTTCAAGATGAAAGGATTACATATTTATTCTGAGATACTAAGTAAATGTAAAAACAAATTTTTATTCATAATTTGCACACACAAAAATAAACATGCCCCTAATGCATAACTTTGTAATGTCCAATTTGACATTCTAAAACATGAGAAAGTAGAAAGGAATCTCATTTATTCAGCATCATGGTAAACTATAAATTTTCCATAATTTTCCAGACAACCTAATTTATTCAAGTGCAAAATAATCTTAATATTCCCATTTAAATTTAATTATTTAAATATTTCTATATATTTCAATACCTATTTTAAAAAGTATGCTAAACATAGTTTAGGATTTTTTTCTTTTGAAACATTTTTTTTATTACCTTCATTTTCATTGTCATCATTTAATTCAGAACTAAATAATTAACTGCAATGTCATATATAATTTTCCACATTCATCTTCCTGTGTCTGCCTTCCTAATATTCCCCCATTCTCAGAGTCATATAACATATGTAGCACATTAAATTTTGTATTTAACTCAATGATACTTTGTCTTGCTCATAGTATTTTATGCATATTAATTTTGACTCTGACATATAACTACACCATGTACTGCTTAAAGGCAAAAGTAAAGCTTCCATTATTTAATCAGTATGCTATTTTTTTAAATCCCAGAACAATATTGAATATATAATGTCTTTTAAATAAACATTTTTATGTTTAAATGCAATTACAGTCAATTAAAAAATGATATTATACACTAGCTTCATATAAGTAGCTTCAAATTTTCTGAAGTCACAAAACTCTTTGATAGAATGAGACATATTTAAACTAGAAAAATATGAGCATAACAGCTTTCATTGAAAAGAGTTGGGGGTAACAAAGCTTGCAAATTTTCCTTGCTTTCAAACAGATGACCTCTGATGTATGTGAGTTCTGAAATGTCTTTTGTGAATTCTAGTATTGACGGATTAACTATTTCAGAATATAAAAATATCAAAAATATAAAAATACAATCTTATAATTATTTTTTTTTAATATTTTATTCGTTTGACAGAGAGAAACACAGCCAGAGAGGAAACACAAGCAGGGGGAGTGAGAGACGGAGAAGCAGGCTTCCCGCAGAGCAGGGAGTCCGATGTGGGACTCTATCCCCGGTCTCCGGGATCATGACCTGAGCCGAAGACAGTTGCTTAACCAACTGAGCCACCCAGGCGCCCTTAATTAATATTTATAATAATTTGTCACTTATGTAAGCTTTGTTTTCCAACTATATTCCAAAGTGTGTTTTGGGTTTGGGTAGTTTGGGGATCAGAAGTAACATAGTCATCCATCCAGTCCACACTTGTTAAACACTTTCTATATACTGGCACTTGGCATAAATAGTAAAAAGAACAAAATTTGCAAGAGGTCCCTACTCTCAGATGCCTTGCATTTTGGTGGGGAAGAAAAATACAAAACACACAATGTCAGGTGTCAGTTAGGGCTTATGAAGGAAAAAATGAAGCAAGGTAAGCTTGTTACAGATTTAGTGAAGGCTTTTTTTAAAAAATATATTCAGAACTTTGATGTTTTTAAGATTCTCAATTCTAGCCTGATATACAAATTCAAGAGGAAGAATACTCAGGACTCATGAGTATCCACTTGTCTTGTTTTGGAAAGGTATAACAAAGCTATTTGTATTTAAACCATGATGGGTCTTATAGAGAAGGGACTCAACCTTGAAGCTCAAGGATTGAACTTTAACATATTTAACCACTTGTTCATAGAATTGCAAAATTGTATAATAAAATAATATGAACTCTGTGTGATGAGTATATATCAAAACTTTTTCTTTGTTATTAGATTAGAGTAAAAACTTAAGTTATGTTTTTTTTTTTTATGTAGGGGGTGCAGTTTTGAAAAAGTTGAGCACTACCAGTTTGATGTCTGGCTCAAACATACTGACAGCCAATTATATTTATAAATAATTATTCTCTAAGCACTCAAGGTCTTTTAGAGATCTTCCTCATTAGTCCATAAAATTTAAGGAAAATTTAAGAGACACTGTTTTTTTCTCCCGAAGGCTAAAAGTAAGGCACAGTTGGATTAAGCTGCCTTGCCCCAGGTCAGTCAAGCTTTTAACAGAACTGAGAATAGAACTGAGTCTACTGACTTTTTCCAAGGAGCTAGTTTCAAAACCTTGCTTCGCTGTTGGGAGAGTGCTTTTTGTCATTACCAGAGGCAGAAAGGTAAAAATAAAAAATTGCCTATGTCAAAATCATGCCACCTTTAGAAAGGTTAGCTTTCTTATGGTTCACAGAGTAGGCTTTTTGTCTTTTTTCTTTTTTTTTAATATAGGAATCCAGAAACTACAACAAAGTTTTGGGAAACCATTGAACTTGATTCTTCTTTCGATGGCTAATACATCAACGTCAATATTTTCTATAAAGTATACACATTACGTGGGACAGTTAACAAAGCAAACAAACAAGCACTTGCTAATCCAGTCTGTAAAGTAGCCATTAGTTTACTTTCACAAATGTTTTTGAGACCTGATTAGCAGGAGTGGGACATGTATCAGGAGTGATAATGATATTTATAAAAGATTTTGCCCCTTGTTCTACTTGCAAGGAACTCCTCACATAGTAGGGCAATAATTCCATCTATAGAGTCCATGAAGATATCATTTTATATAATATAGAAAATACTGTGCTACTTCACCATAGTGAACATCACTCATCAACTGGGGTCCACAAAGGTTTCATGAAATGCCATTGAAACTTAGATTTTGGTGGCCAGATATTAGGACAGTGGGAACTATAAGAGAAAAAGCATGTTGCATGGTCACCCCCCAGATTTGGGCTGAGTCCTAACCACGTGTTCTATGAGCAAGACTTTAGATGATGACCGCTGTTACTTGAGGTCATTCTTCTCTAGCTCTGACTGTTGAGCAGCTCTGCTGCCTCCTAGAGAACATGCACTCTCAAGTGCTGTTCTTTGGCTGGAGTGCTCGTTGAGCTATGAAGCTGCCTGCTAGCAAGCTAGCCCTTTGACCTGCCCTCCCTTGTGCTGCTTTGTGCTGCAGTGAACCTAGCAAATCTCTGTTACAAATTTAACTGACCAAAGTCAGAAATTTTAAGAATTATGGGGCGCCTGGGTGGCTCAGTTGGTTAAGCGACTGCCTTCGGCTCAGGTCATGACCCCAGAGACCTGGGATCGAGTCCCACATCGGGCTCCCTGCTCGGCGGGAAGCCTGCTTCTCCTTCTCTCACTCCCCCTGCTTGTGTTCCCTCTCTGGCTATGTTTCTCTCTGTCAAATAAATAAAAATCTTTAAAAAAAAAAAAAAGAAATTTTAAGAGCTGGCATGTAGGGACAGGGATATGAGCTTGGGACCCTTCTTAAAGTGGCCGTAAGTTACTTGTCTCTACCCATGCCTGTGCATCTCAGATTGAACAGTGTGCATCGATTTCAGCAAGAAGCATGACTGACACTAGGCTTGGGGGGAATGACTCTGATCCTGTGACTAGTGTTTGTACATCCCATGTAGGCATTGGGCTCCTACAAGAGAGTACTGTAGAGAAAGACTGAAACACTATGCAATATATGAGCTCCTCAGGTGGTCACTTGTGTAGAAGAATCGTCACTATGCGCTATGAGAGCCATACTCCTCAAATCAGATGGCTCACCAAGAGTCAGAGAAATGTCTTTGCTGCTGCCGCTGCCTATGCCTCGTTGCCAAAAGAAAACACATAATGTACAAAATGCTTGGGATTTTCCAGAAATACAGAGAGCCCGAGGATGCCTGTAACATAGGAGTGCATGTGAAAATGGAATGAGCGATAAAAGTAATAGTAGTAAGGAGAGCAATGGCAGCAGACATTACTATCAGTAGTTACAACTGCTAGGTACTCAAAAAAATCAGTACAAAATCATCGGTGGTTCTGCAAATATAGACATTGGGTTTAAGATATTACTAGAAACATTGAACTACTGAAGTTTTCAGAGCAGAGCTGAGCTTTAGAAACATTACTCTAGTTATGTTGTAATACTATCATAGGCTTTATAATCAGTCAATTATTTTCAATTAGATTTTTCTTCCTAATAAATCAGACACTAACCGAGTTTTAGAGTTACTGTTTAGGCTACTTACTATTGTATTTATATAGACATGTCAGTCATTTTACAAGAACTAAATTCTTGCTTTGCTATTCAGTATTGTATAAGTCTGGGAAAGTTAATTTTCTCTATGCACTCAGGTATTAAAATCTTTAACATGAAGATAGTATTCAGATCAATTTCACAAGGCTTTGGTTAATATAGTTAAGTTAATATAGTTAAGATATTTACAACAGCATCTTATAGACAGTAAACACTGATTAAAGGTTGTCATTTAGAAAAATACTTATTAAGGGGCACTTGGGTGGCTCAATAGGTTTGATTAATCGGCCAGCTCTTGATTTCAGCTCAGATCATGATCTCAGGGGTATGACTTCAGCTTCATGAGATCGAGCCCCACCCTGCATTGGGCTCCAGGCTTAGCACAGTCTGCTTGTCCCCCTCCCTCTCCTGCTTACATGTATACTCTATCTCTCAAATTAAAAAAAAAAAATACTAAGTACTATCCATTCAACAAATATTTATTGAGTGTTTATATTCCAGGTACTGTTTTAATGTCTAGCAATATGGCAGGGAATAAGCAGATGAAGCAAACAAATTGTCCTCAGGTAGTGTAATAAAATACACAAAACTGTCCTCATGTATTGCCAAACAAAACAAAACTGTCCTATGTCTTATAACAAAATAATTATGTATCTTGGGTGTTTGGGTGTTTCAGGAAACAGAGGAGGATTTTGAAATAGAGCTTATCACAGATTTTTGTGATATATTGAACTGTTGAACATCTGAACTCATTCCTGCTCGGGAGGATTGCTCGCAGTGTGTGTGTGTTGGTCAGAGGCAAGGCCCCAGCTCATACTTGGAAATTTAAAATTTCTGTACTTTATTCTTTCTGCTCTCTGGCAGTCGAAGCACTGGACTGTGACTGAAGTTCTTCCAAGAAACTATCAAGCAGTAAGAGCTGAGGATTATTTACTCGGTGCACAGTGGAGTTAAGAGCCTGGTGGTGTTATCAGTAATGAGAGTGAAGTGTGGCCGGGCCAGTGGCAGTGCTGTGTGAATGATGAGGACATGACACAGGCTATTTTATTTGATAACCATAGCTCCCCTTTATGCACTTTGGACATCCTGGCTATCCTGTCATTAATGATTTTCACTACAGTCAGAGTCAGTTTCTTTGTTCCCAACCAAGCACGTTTACTGGTGAACCTTTGATGGTAGTCAAATCACTGTCATTATAGCATAGCTACAAGAGTGAAGTCATGAGGAGATTTGAATTCATTCAACCAAAATATATGAGCAGCTTCTCTGAGTTAATCATTATAATTGAGCAAAAACAGGTATCATCTTTGCCCTCTTTAATCAAGTATTACCCATATAAATTTAAAATTGCAGCTATAATAAATCTTTTGAAGGAGAGGTACATTATACATGATTATTTAAAGCAGGAGGATTTGACCTGATCAAGAATGTCAAAGCAGGCTTTCCTTAGGCTTTGACAACTGATTTGAAATTAATGGTTGAATGGTTAACCAAAAAATAGTATTTCATGATCAGGGTACTGCTTATTCACATTCCTTAAAATAGAAAGAAGGATGGGAAAGGTCATTTAAGAATTAGGGGAAAAAATGTCAAGATTGTTAGATTGTATTGAATTATAGAGTGAGTCTAGACAAATAGGGTGCAAAATAACCAGGAGTCATTGGGTTTGGTGCAGGATTTTTTAGCCCAAGTAATCACTTTCATTTAATGGTAGATAAGAGCCTAAAAGCTGAAGGAAAACCAGTGAAATACTTAAATTGTGTGTGTGAGTAGCTTAGGATTTTTTTTAATTATATTTTAAAAATCTAACTTTGTGTCCAGTGTGAATAATTAATTAGAGGGGGAGTAAAATAGATTTAGGTAGAACACTTTAGATATAGTAAAATCTAACAGAAACTTCAGTGATGTAAATGCTGTATACCCAGGATGTTCATTTGGAATGTGACTGAATTTTAAGTTCTACCTTTAAATTTAAATAGCTATGTGTGGCTAGTAGCTACGATATTGGATAATACAGAAAAGCTATTGCAACAATTTAAGCAAGACTTGATAATCAGGTCAGATTATACTTGAGACAATGGGGATGGAAAGAAACAGAAAGATTAGAGAAATTTATGAGATGATGTTAGATATGAAAATGAAGGAGAGGAAGGAATCAGGATGACTTGGTTTCTGGATTACATCATTGGATTCATATTGATGTCATTTACTGAAGAGAGAAACATGGAAAATACCACCTCTTGGGCATGAGGATCATGATTTCAATAATAGGCTTTTTATGTTTCTGGTATAAGGTATCAATTAAGCAGTAGTATTTATTAATCTGGAGTCAGAGGAGAGCTCTGGGTTAAAGACCTAATTTTATGAACATAATTTTATGAATTGTATGAGGCATGAGATAGCTAAAGGAAAGAAATTGAATGAAAAAAGAAAGGAGGATAAAATGCACTTGAAGAAACTCTAACTGTTAATAAGTGAGTACAGAAGAATGAATTATCAACCAAAGAAGTCAAGGATCTATACTCGAAGAACTACAGAACACTCATGAAAGAAATTGAAGAAGACACAAAAAGATGGAAGAGCATTCCATGCTCATGGATCGGAAGAATAAACATTGTCAAAATGTCTATACTGCCCAGAGCAATCTATACTTTCAAT